>MU854407.1:79705-115694 GCA_033296685.1 Parachaetomium inaequale | reverse complement strand
AGAAGGTCCGGCAAGCCCTCGGGCATAGCGGTGTAGGAATAATAATAATATATATTATTATTTAAATTTTCCCTTTCTTCTTTTTCTTCCTTTTCTTTCTTTTCGCTCTCATTCATTTTTTTTTTCTTCCTTTTCTTTCTTTTCGCTCTCATTCTTTTTTTTTCTTCCTTTTCTTTCTTTTCGCTCTCATTCTTTTTTTTTCTTATATCTCTCTCTTTCTTCCTTTTCGTTCCTCTCTCTCTTTTTCCTTTTCTTTCATTCTTTCATATACTCTTCTTTCATATATCTTTAGCTTTCCCAATACTCTTCCAATACAGGTAGTTTATACCTGTTTAACGCGTACTTACGACAGAACCAACACGATGAACGAGGGTATATAACTAAGTAGACTCAATGTAAATCAAGCTGAGCTGAAACTAAATCAGGCGAGAACCAGCCATCACCATGCACCCCCTCCGCTCTCCCAAACCTCCAAACGAACAACCCAGGACACCACCACGACCTTAACCACCCGCTCTCCTCCCCCTCCAAACCCCCCTCCCCATCTCAAATACCAGGTAGTACCCCTCTACTAAACCTCCTCCGCCTTCGCCTCCCTCCCCTCCCCTCCCTCCCAATTCCCCCGTCCCACCTCCACCACATCACTACCATCCCGCACACCTCCCCAGCCCCCCTGTCCCGCCTCCACCACATCACCATCACCACCGCCGCTCAAACACTCCACATCCGCAACCACGCGCCTATACCCCTCAACCAACTCCCCGACCCGCTCGTACCGTAGCCCCCGCGCCCGGCAGTGCGCCACAATCTCGTGTGCCGGCAGCGTCTGCCAGATGTGCCTGGGCAGCCCGCCCATGAAGGCGAGGAGCTGGGTCCTGTGGGCGGGGGGGAGCCAGGGGAGGTGAGTTTGGAGGCTTGATTCGAAGTCGGCTTTTGCATTGTTGTTGGTGTTGTTGTCGGGGGTCAGGGTGAGGGTGGTGTTGGTGGGCGGTCGGCCGGTGTTGGGGTTTGGGTTGGTGTGCTGGTTTGGGGTGGGTTCGTGTTGGGTTGGTTGTGTTTGGGGTTGCGGTTGCAGAGTGGCGGTTGTGTAGAGGGAGGGGTCGATGTTGGGGGAGAATTCTGGATGGGGGGAAGAGGATGGGAAGGGGGTGAAGGTGGGTGTTGACCCCGCTGGTTGGGTCGGAACTGGAGTCGGGGTGTGAGCCGGTATGTACGCTGGCGTTGGCGCTCGCATCTGTACTGGGCCCGCCATTTGCGTTGGCGCGGGTATATGGACTGGACTCGGCGACGGGGTCGGGCCTCTCGCTGCTGGGTTGGCGTACGGGTGGTACGCCGTCGGACTGTTGGTGTAGACGGCGTCCGAGTAGGTTGTCAGACGAGAGGAACGAGCGTAGGCTGGGGCGCGACGGCTGAGAACCTCCTGCTGGGGGTCCCAGTCTGGATCGAAGGTGGGCATGTCAAGCACACGAGGGAACCGCGAGCCGGCGCGCTTGTAGTGGGGCTGCGGCGGTTGGTTCATCACCAGGCTGTCGATGGCCTCGTACTTGACCGCACCCGCGGACTGCCACTGCGACGACGGCACCGTGGGAGCCGCGGCGCCGTGTACATTGTCCTGTGGCCCCAGGCTGTCCCTGCCCCTGGGCGCTTCCACGACAGAGTGCTGCCGGGATTGCACTCGCGGCCCCTCCTCCGCCGGCTTGGGCGCGCTGGCGGGTTCCGGGGCGGTTGTCTGCGCAGGCTCTGGCTGAGACTTCGCGGCGGATTGCGCTTGCTCCAGAGCTTCGATCCGAGCCATCACGCTGACCAGTTGGGATCTGAGGATTTTGTTCTCGTCCTCGAAGGCGCTGCACTGCGCCGCCACTTGTCCGCTCTTGTCCTCGAGCTTCCTGACGTCGTCCGTCAGTGCAGCGCATTGGACAGTCAGTTGCTCCGCCTTCTCCTCGAGGGCCTTGTTCCCGGCCTCGAGGGTGTCGAACCTCTCGACAAGCTGCTGTTGTTTCTGCTTGTTGGCGTTGGTGTCCCTCCGCAGGTCTTTTTGTTGTTTGGTCAACTGCTCGACATCCTTGCCCTGCTTCTTGGTGCTGTCGTCAATGTTGCTGTACAGAGAAGCCAGCTGTAGGTCCTGTTTCTTGAGCTTTTTGTACCCGGCTTTCAGCGCCCGATAGCGCTCGTCATCCTTGTCGACACATGTCTTCGCCGAGGGCGATGGGGCTGGGGGGTCGTCGTCGTCGCTGTCCTCGATCGAGTCCATGACCTTCTGCGGCTGGACAACCTCCTCCGCGGTCTTCTGACGCTTTTGGTGGGTTTCGGGCTGGGTCTTGTCGTTGTCCTGTCTGTATCGCTTCCCCAAGAGCTTGACTTGCTCCGCCGCAAGAGTCTCGTTGACCGTGTCGGCGATCCTCGACATGGTGGCCTGGACCTTGTCCTTCCACACTGCGCCATTGCCGGCGCCCTTGGGGCCACCCGGGCCACCCGTCTTTAGCATGCCCGCCTTTGTCTTGGCCTCATTGGTCGGCTTGGGTTCATTGTCCTCTTCGGCCTCGGCAGGTGCTAATGGTTGCATCGTGTCCTCGAGCTCGGGCTTCCCTTTCTGGACGACGGTGCTGACCACCAGATCTGTCAGGTCATCGTCGAACGGTATGTGATGGTAATAGCCCTGCTTTTGCATAAACTGCCTTCTCCACTCGGGGTTATTCAGTCTGGCGCCACGCCAGAAATCCGGGATCTCGTCGTCGCCGCGCGGCTGAGGATCCACCAGGAAATCAAGCTTGATCTGGACCAGGGGCAGCATCAAGCACCTCGGAAGGCACGCTTGTTTGCTTTCGATGAACTCGACTGCCTTGAGCTCGGACGAGCTGCCGAAGTGAGGCATCTTGGACACCTTGGCGGCATCCTCCCAGGTGCCATGGCCGCCCATCCAGGCTTGGACAGCCGTCAAGGAGTCTCGCATGGTCTTCCAGGCGGCATGGGCCGAGCTCCGACGGCCGGCGGCCGACCGCGAGAGCTGCCCATATACGACCCTGAGATCTAGCCACGCGGGCAGGCCGACCTCCTTGTAGTGTTTTCCTATGTGGGCCACGATTTTCTTGACCCAGTCGCTGCAACAATGTTAGCTGTTTCTCTCTGAATTGGGCATTGGGAGCCACCAGGAGCCGCAATGGGGCGAAAGGAGCACGGATTCGACGTACTGCGCGTCTCGGAGCTCGCGCAGGCACTGTTTCTTGGCTTCTCTCTCGGCCAACTTGGTTGTGGCGTTGTCTGTGTTTTTGGGAGGGCCGATGGGGTCCATGGGCTCACCCAATGTCGGTTCCTCTGCCATCATGGCCAAGTTGGCGGTTGTTAAACGCGCGGGCCGAATTGCGTGTCGAGAAGATATGGTCGCGATTGCTTGAACCAGGTTTAGACTTCCAGAAGATTGGTCTCAAGGATAGGCACCAATCTTCGAGATTCGCCAGATTTGTTGCTGAGGTGTGTCAACATGTTGAAGTCGGTCGGCGAGGGGGACAACTTACGCGTTGCTTGAGTTTAAGGTCATCGGGCAGTCAAGCAGGGCGCGGGCTGTATGGGAGCAAGGTCGTGAACAAATGTGGTGGGATATTTCGGGAGAAAGGGAAGGTGTGTGTGTGCTATATAAGAAAAAAAAACTGAAGCGCGGGCATGGAGAGAAAGACGAGAGACGTAATGGCTGCTCGGCTTCAAGGAAAGTAGATGGTGGCATTGCCAGCGGGTGCGGAGAATAGCGCGGGAGAGAGAGAGCACCAAGCATGTTTTCCCAGATCCTTTCCATGGTGTAGGAAGGAGCCACCACACAGTGGTGAAAACTCGCAACGGTGTTCAAGTTCGTGGCAAGCGTTCCGTTTCATGGCTGTCGTCAAGAGAGACCAGGATCAGACAGCATCAACCGTTTTTGAAGTCGGCTGTCAACATGACGCTGGAGAGATTACCAAGAAAAGACAGAAACATGACCCAATTGTCAAAACCTCGCAGTGAAATTGTCTACCCCTATGCCATTTCACGAGCTGGCTACGATTCAGGGGTTCGCGCATAACCCTAACCCGCGCTGGGCGAAGCCATTGGGAAACAGCCTTCGACTTGATGGTTCTGTGGATGAAGGCGACAAGGGCGTCAGCGGGCACTCGAGAAGATAATGTTGCTTCGCATTGAACAGGAGAGACAGGTACCTTCTGGCGTGGCCGTCCTTCATCTCGCCTACAGCTTGCTTCCAGGTGTTGAACCTTGGTTTGTTCAGCCTGCCCGTGGCCTTGGTCAGCCGAATCTCCGTACCCACAAAGACGTGCCAAGCCACTGTGCCCTGCTCCTTGGACCCCATTTGCGGCGCTTTTCTTTAACAATCCGGTATAGTGTAACGGTTAACATATCGCGTTTTCACCGCGAAGCTCGGGGTTCGATTCCCCGTACCGGAGACTGAAATCCGCAGACACCGGCAGCTGGGCGCCCAGCTGTTGGTGATCTTTTTGGACGGCGTTGAGATCCCCTTTTTGGTGTTTTGGTCATTTCAGGGGTAAAAAAATCAATTGGAAAGTGCGACCGCGCTCTTGCCTTGCGACGCTCATTCAAGGAACTGAATGGCAGCAGACCCTAGCCCCACATGCCCTCATTTTTTTTTTGCTCCTTCCAATTTTCGGGTCCAGTTCCGAGTTCTCTTCGCTAACCAACATTCGCGGCGAACCACCTCAACCTCCAAACCTGGAACCCGCGATGGAACGAGTCGGCATTCTCTGCTCCGTGGATCCGTCTCTGTGGTAGTGGGTCGGGGCAGACCCGCGGGGCAATCGCCGACATGCCCGGCGCCACTGCAAACCTGCAAACTGTGCAGAGGAGCCGGTTCCTCTCCTCGCTTGGTCGGCTCACCCGGCTGCTCTTCTTTGCCATGAAAGTAACCCTCAGTGTCGCCCTCGGCGCAGGCCACCATGAGCCGAGAAAGGACGTCCCGGCGAACTTCGGGGGGCTACGGCTTTGGAGCCTGGCATGGTTGTCAAGTGTGCCAGGCTCGACATGAAGACAACTTGCAGTGCCAGTCCCCAGGCATCTACCGGTGTTGACAGGCTTCTGCTCTCGGGGTTACCAAGAGGGAATCCATATCCTAACGAGACCTCGCCGTCTATTGTCTTTTCTTCTTTGCAAGAGTGCACCTGATGCAACCCAGCCCTCTTGATGCCGCCCCGCCAGCTCTGTTGACTCGATGGTTTGTTGGCAGCTGTCGCTCTCACGCTGCAAGTCAGCACGAATCATAGTGGCATGGATCCCTTTCGCTCACCTGCTCAACAGCAAAATGTCACGGTCGAACATTTCTCCACCGTGTGATCGGCAGGTCCATCGCAGGCTGGCATCCCAACGCACATACAGCAGCATCGGTCGCCACAAGCTTCATGTACACACACATAGGTACCTTGCGCAAGTGGACATGCGAGGTTCGACGGGAATCAGGGTCTCCCTTCCGGCCGGCGGGATGCGATGTGAGGCCGCAAGGCTACGCGCAGTTTCCAGGCTGCTTGTCGTGGTTACCAAGACCTGCACAAATGCCAACTTTAACTGGACCTGAGATCGTCATTCCACTAAGGTATGTGCATCGGCCAGCCTACGAGTAAGGTGTAGAACTCAGCTGTATTCATACAGGCGATGTACAGGAAAAAAGACCGACCAACTCCATTACCAGCCCCCATTACCAGCCCCCAAGCCTGAGCCAACCCGCTTTAGTAGCCAAACACCAAGCAAAACCCAGACAGAACCCCGAAGCACGCCCGAAAAGCAAGCCCGAAAAGCGACCGCTACACCAGCCGCCACCTCTCGCTACCCCTCCCGCTCATCCCGTGACTTCCTCCTCCTATTCTTGTGGTCCGCCAACCTGTGCACCGCCGCCGCCTCCCACTGTCTGAGCGTGGCCAGCGGCACCGGGCTGTCCCCCCTCCCCGCCTTGACCATCTCCCGACGGAGAACCTCCACCATCTGCTGGGGAAATCCGCGGCGACGGTGGTTGGTGTACCACGTCTCGACCTTTTCTACAATGCCAAGCTGTGTCAGTCATGTCTCTCCAGGAACTGGAAGAACTGGGGGGGGTTAAACGGCAACGTACTGATATCCACGCCCGCCTCCTCCGCAATCTGCACCATCTGGTCCTTGGAGAACCTACACCGATCATCATTCACCAAAATCCTCTCCTCGGCCTTCTCCATAAACACCTTGAGGATAACAGCCGGGAAATTATGCCTCGGCCGCGACGGGTGCGCACCACCACCACCACCAGCACCAGCCGCGCCCCCCTCCGACCCGTCCAGCGTCGACGGCGACTCTGGCCGCGACGAGCGGCGGCGGTCTGGGACAACATGGAGGCCCCGCGGCGGCGAGTAGCCCTCCTCCACACGGCTGCTGGGCTCCCCCCGGCAGGGGCCCCCGTGCTGCCGGCTGCTGCTGCTGCCCCAGCCCTCGTCGCCGCCGTAGCTGCCCCCCCGTTGGTCCCTGCTGTCGTACTCGGCCGCCCCTTCCGGGGCCCACGAGCGCAGCACGAGGGTGGATGGGTCTGTCGGGTGCGGTGTGTACCGAGCGAGCTGGGAACGGGGCTGGGAGGAGGAGGCCCACGGCGCGCGGTGGTCTGCTTGCGCAGGCTGGGAGTGGTAGGTGTAGTTATTGGGGGATGTGGGCCCCATGGCGGCGGGGGACCACGTGCCCGGAGACGCGGCCGAGCGCGGGCTGATGGGGGTATCGGCGGCCCAGCTGGGACTGGGCGCCGGTGGCTGGGGGTTGAGCATCTGGGGGCGGGTTAGTGTTTGGACGGCGCGTTGCGATGGGAGAGGGTGGTGTATACCTGTGCGATGGAAAGGACGGCGGCCCTCTGCTGGGTGGGCTGGCGGTGCCGGGCGAGCTCCAAGATGTCGTTGGAGAGAGCCATGGCGATCAAGTTGAGCGAGCGTGTTCGAGAAGTCTGAGAGTATTCGAGCTGGAGATGCTAAAGTTTTTGGATCGATCGATGTGTCGAAAACAGAAGTAGGGTGGGAGAGAGCGTTGGATGACAGCCGTATTTCAAGGCGAATGGCCATCAGGAGGGCGCTCGTTGATTTGGACCAACTCCTGTCGAGTGACCGGCGTGTGGCAGACAATGACAGGCAGGTAGGTTCCTGCAACCGATGACGACTCAACAAGAGGGACTGGACCGCTAATGCATGGTGGACGGAGGCGAAAGTATGCACTGTCGTCTGCAATGATTCTGCATGGGATGATGAGATGTGAGTCAAAGACGATATTCGGTAGCCGAAGGCATTGACAAGTCGATCAAGGTGATCGAGACCATGGAGCTTCGCTGGGGCTCAACAGGTGGTTGGGGGCTCCTTAGGGTTTATTCCGTCGATATAGGTACACAGTCGGTGAGAACAGGGCGCGGGCCGGTGGGTAGCGAAGGTAGTTTTATTATTCTTGTGTCTGGACAACAATGGCCTCCCCCAACCGGGATGGGCATACGAGCCATGGAGGAGACCCAGGGCGGCAGGACGGGTGCCATCCACCGGCAGCTCCCTTCTGTGTAAACGGTCAACCCATGGAAGGTTCGGATTCCGCACACCACATGCGGTTACAATGGACACGCCCCCGAGCAGGGATCCTCGGCTGTGGACCCGACCAGCTGCGGCAGGGATGCACCCAGCAGATGTCCATTTCCCGTCCTGGGTATGCACATACAAGTACATGCAATTGACGGTTCTTTTTTGCATACGGAAGCACGTATCCGTACTGCCATTTGACGATGGCCTTTTGAGGTCGATACCACCAGCCGTTCGGGTGCGATACAAGGGATCTGACGAGGCATCGCGGAGTCGCGTCTTCGCAGCGACCATGGCCTCTCCAAAGCGCATTTCCCAGGCCAGGATTGACGAGCTTCCAAGGTGTTGGACAATCGAAAGCCGGCCGTTTGTCAGTCGCAGGATGCATCGTCGTCCTTGCAGAAATCAGCTTTAGGTGCATTACAGAAACCGGTGTTTTCCACTGACAAGCCTGCGCGCATTCATTGGAAAATGACTGGACAGGCTGCATACACAGTGTCAGCTTGAAGCAACTGTCATTGAGGACTTGATATCTGAAAGAATTTACGGATTTCAGTTGGGGGGAGGAGTAGTCTTATGTAGTATGTGTATTGTAAGGTACCTCGCTGTAAATGGGGTGGACTAGAAGAAACTTTGGTGGAAATACAGTACGAAAACTCATATCAGGACTGTGCCAATACCGTGCCTGATTGGCTTGCGTTGGCGGGCAAACGTTGAATATGACGTGAGCCTCGGCTTGATGAGAGTTGCGACTCTTTTTCACGAGGAGACGAGCAAAGGAAGGAGTGTCGCTTCCCTTCCAAGGCCGCTCTTCCAAAGTCAGTTGGGCAGCCAATTGGTCGCATAGCTTGGCGACCTCACCCGCTCGACTCTTTTCTTGCGAAGAGCAATGCGCGAGCTACCATACGCCCAGAGAATTTGATTGCATTTTTGGTGCGGTACGCCAGGACTCCATCATCACATGTACTGCACCTGACCGATGACCACGGTACCATCATGACGGAGAGGGCATTGCAGTCGCATCGTCAGGTTAGACAGGTTCGGCGGTGAAAAGAGCCATTCTGGTCATACCACAGCCGCGACCCAATCGATTCCTGCGCCGTCATTTCGGGCATTTCCAACCTGCGCTTGTGACACCCGGGCCCGCGCACCGCGCCGTGGCCGTGGAAGTGGGAGTGCTCCGGGTGGAGCCTCGGGGGGTTCGAGAAGCGGCGGGCTTCCTCGCATGGAGGCAAGCATGCCGGCCCGGATCATGCACTCATCGCCTCACTCCAATCGCCATTGCAGCGCAAGGCGTGTTATTGGTACCGATAGGTAGGTCATCTCAAGCGGCAGGTAGGCCGCTGGACTTACGCAGCACCCAAGGACAAGGACATGCTGTGCCGGCCCAGATCTCCCGGACCTAGCGGCTCGATCGGCTGCACGCAGATCAACACTCCGCCCGCGCGAGTGGACGGAAAAGAAACGAGACCGCGCAGACGATGTCGTACAAATCGGATCGGGTTCTTGCGGCGGGTTTCTCATCTAGGGAACGGGTGGTGTTCCCTAGAAGACGCTCTCTGGCCTGTCAAGATCCTCGTGCCGCCGATCTCGCACCCCAAGACACGGCTAGGCCAAAAGCGCCAAAACATACATTGTACGTTGCTGTTGCGCAACCCGGAACACGATCGGCTACACTTGACAGGCTGCCATGTGTGGTGTCACCACACGCCGCAATTCGGCGGCCGTAGCCTCACTCGCCTACCTACACGCGAGGTAGGGAGGTAGCTGACGGAGCGTGTTCCCCGAGCCTGACTGAGGATCTTCCGGCTGCCCCCTGGCGCTGACACCGGCCATCAAGGCAGGGCCAGCATCAACACGGGTTTGCCGGATGTGGTCGAGGGGAGCATGCCAGTTCTGTTTGCGAAACCCCAGCAGCGCTGCCTGAATCTGGACTGTCTGTGCCGAGGTTGTGTTGCAGTACATACGTACTCCATAGCAGCCAGCTGTTGACAACTCAAACTGGCCTTATTTCTCGACGAGGGAAGCGGCAGCGGCTGAGGCTGACCTCCTAACAGAATTAACCGGCATGTGGTGTGCGCTTGACATGGCGATCGCGGGGTTACACAACTCGAGACACACAAGCGTTGGACCCGACGCGCGGGATGACAACTTGAGCGACGGGTCTGGCCATCCGGGCGTCTCTCAGCTGCCTTCTTTGACGTGGGATAAAAAAAGGGGCACTTGGCCTATCAACCACACCCACCCAGCACCCGATGGATGTTTCCCCGTTCGGTGGCATACATATTCGTGGCCCTGCAACGGGACGCCCATTTGCTGCCGGTAGCCCGCCCGCAAGCTGTTGCTACCCACCCCCCCGACCGAGATGTTCGCATCGGTGGACGGGCACATGGGGGGGTTCGGGGCGGGCCCGCCTGCTGGGGGAGCCTGCGGCATGTTCTCGGCGGGATCGAAGCCCGAGGCGCACCAATGTTCGGCGAGCCGGAGTTGTAACCCCTTTTCTACGCATGGACGAAGCATCCGTTTTGAGGCCATGGATGAAGCTATTCCGGCCCATGTCGCGTTCGTCGTCAGGCATCCCCCCCTTTTTGATGATTGGAGGACCCCCACCGTTCGCTTACAGGAGGGTTTTGTTCTGTCAACTGTCAAAAAGCTTTCCCCGAAGCCCGAGAACGTCCTGGCGAGACACTTGCTGGAACGGGTAAGGCCTCCTTGCAAGGATCAGCGCCAAGGGCTGGAAACAAGGACGATCTGGAAGCATCAACGTTGGGCAAGGTTAATCCTGGTAACTAATGACTTGGAAACGAGAGCAGAAGCCAAAACCAAAGACCACAGGCACTCGGGAACTCGAGTTTCCAGTGTCAGAATCTCGAAACACCAACCTGTCAAAACAATGCCATTCTATATTCCCGCAAAACCCGCGATTTCTGGGTTTCCGAATATCTATTCTTGATCTCGACGGCTTGCTCGAAACCAAGGCTCTCAGGGGTAACGTTATCTATATCCGTATCCGCATTACCAACCATTTACAAAACGTTCTTGACAGGGCGCCACGAGAGCTGCCGCAGAAACACACCCAAACAAGCCATCTCTGCTTGGTGAAACCAGCTCGTTGGTTTGCAGACAGCCAGACTGACAGCCGCACATATAGCAACGGGCAGGTCAAAGTGAAAGCTGACAGATATTTCCAAAGATAGAGAGAGAGAAGAGAAAGAGTTTGACCGTCGCTTTCACAAGCAAAGGCTGCCGTCCAACCCGAAGCGCAAGCGCGGAGGAGCAAGCCAGATGCGGCACCCTGCTCCGGCGACAGGCAGGCTTCCCCCCCAATCGTTCGCCCGGGTCAGTCAGTCACCGACGGTCGCCCACAGATAACTAGTAACGACCCATACTGTGTATGCAGTATTCCATCCTACGTTTTTCTCGTCTTGTCTCGAGCCGGACCATTGGATGGGCTGCGGCTAGGGAGCATTGCCCCCCGAGCCATATCTGTGGGTGTCTCTGTCACACAGGCACTCACGCCTGTCATAGAAACGGCAGTTGGATGACTCCCGAAACCCCGTATAGGAACCAAGCATTGTTCTCGCCTCTTTGG
This sequence comes from Parachaetomium inaequale, assembly GCA_033296685.1. NCBI lineage: Eukaryota > Fungi > Ascomycota > Sordariomycetes > Sordariales > Chaetomiaceae > Parachaetomium > Parachaetomium inaequale. Next base: position 104,552 of record MU854407.1, on the reverse strand, counting down.
GTTCCACGCATTTCGGTGAGAAGACGACGGCTCTTTGGTCAGGTGTCAATCATGGCCATGGCATACTGTGTACGCCGTGGGAATTGCGCCCTTGTCGTCCTGCCCAACTTGCCGAGCAAGGCGGCAGTTTGGAAGTGCAAGGTTGAGGTAGCTTTCGGCAGTATACCTAGGTATAACATCCCGATGATATGTCATCTGTTGTCTGAACCGAGATTGGCCTAGGGCGTGGCGGACGTTGGCCGTGGCATATGGCTTCCTTTGCTTATAGGTTGCGGTGAAAACCGACCATCCCATTCTGAAGGCCAACAGGCGAGCAGCCGTTACCAAGGGCAGGGAAACAGTCCGCAAAGTCCATCATCAGCGGCACTTTTGGATCAGGGCGTCCGTACCTATACAGTCCTCCCGTAAAGCCAACTTACATGTACCCTCTGATACACACAAGACTTTGACATTTGCCGTCTCTCCTGCGCAACGGACGGGATCGGGTAACGTCGTCTTTGTCATTACTTACACAGACAGACACTTCAACTTATGTAGAGAAGTAACCGGAAACAGGTCCCGTCCGCTACCAGCACCCTTGCACATACACAGTAGGATCTGTCAACCGTGGGCGCGCCAAGCTGACGGGACAGGCCATTGCGGCAGGTGTCACAAATCGCCTGATGAATTCTCGCCTACCACCCTGGCGGCTAACGTTGGAACCAGGTGAAGACTGGAACTTGCGGGAGAGAGTGGAGCAGCAAAGGGAAGTGGAGGCGGCACCCGTCTCGGTCTCGGCGGTGGTGGTGCTCCCACCGTTGAAGTGTCATCGGACGCTTGAGGATTTTTTTGTTGTGGGATAGACCAACGCCGCCGTAACTCGTGTGTTCGCCCGGGAATGTCAAAAATAAAATGTGCTCCACGCCGCCGCCCCCCGATGTCACGTCCAAGACTGTCACCGAGACGGGATGACAGAGGGACCCGAGAACACCGCCTGCCTGCTGCCTCTGTCATACCCACAGCCAGCACCTGTCGTTCCGAGATGGAGCCGAGACACACGTCTCTTCTGTTTCCTTCTTTTATTTTTGCTTCCCGTCACGAGTGCTTGTCCAACATATGTGACTCCCACAAGCAGGAACGAAAAAGGTGAGCCTGATGTACATGCAATGTGTACGCCAGTACCGAGCGTTTCAAGCGCATGGTATCATGCAAGTAACGAGGGTCGCTCGCGTGAATTACCCGATACGGACCAGCGCCGAGTGCAAGGGGTGTGACGACGTGACGGTCGGGGAGGAGCCGCAAAGGCCCTGAATTTTGACATCTCGGATGATAAGTGGGGAGGGGGAGATTTAATCTGTGGGGCAACATGGAGACGACCCCATCCCATCATCACATGTGAGCAGTGTCAAAAAAGTTTCTCGGTTCGCCCGTGGAGAGGGGAAACAGCACCTGCTGGCCAGAAGAGGAATTGATGATCAAGGAATTCTTTCCCGCGAGAATCTCATGTCCCGAGACCGAAGAACGAAACCTTCTCGTTTCGGGTTTCAACGCCGGGGAGTCTGCGGGCACCTCCCTGGTGTCTCCCCTGTTTTTCTGTCCGAGTGCAGAATTCGAGACCATTCGGCGTTGCTAAACATAGAGCTACCTAGGTACTGTCAATGTCCGACCTGGGCAACCCAGCGAGCTGAAATTGAGAGAGGTCTGTTTTGAAACCGGGGGAGGCATGAATGAGCAAGGCCATCTGACGTGCATCACCAAAACGTCGCGCCGCTGGAGGCTCCGAACCCCGGAGCAGCAGCCTTCTTTCGGGCCCCCTCGCCGAGGGCGCAAAAGCCCGGGCTGCTGCGGGGGTTTCATCCGGAACCGAGTGTGGGCAAGGAGTCGTCGAAGCGAGCAGCAAAACTGTACGGGGTTTGTTGGCAATCGAAGTTGCAGGAAGAAGAGCTGGTCCGTGTGCCCCGTCCCTTCCCTTCTTCCCGCGGTGGGGCCTGTCAAATGGCGGTGCACCTCCCTGTTTGACAGGCCCCGTCCCTGGACCCCTGGAGAGCCCGCCGGGCCGTTATTCCAGAGACGGCATGGCGTGTGTGGGGGGTCACGACCCTCGCGGCGGGATTCGGATTGCACTGTCACGCTCACGCTCAAACCAACCGCGGCAACGGGACCGCCGATGCACTGGCCGGCGTCTCCTTCTTCCTCGTCAATCGGGCGGATCGGATGTGGCTGCGGCCTGCTTCTTCTCGTCATTTTGCCGACGCGCAGTGCTGACAGAGACACGGTTGTGCGACAGAACAAGCTGTGCCGTCAGGCCGTGGTTCGAGATTGGCCGGAGGTGCCAAGCCAGAGCATTCCTGAACACGGAGCATTCAGACTGCTCAAAACATCACAGTACCTAGGTAGCTTCCCAAGGTCTCGCCCTGACCCTCCCCCGCCAGCTGCAGGTATCGCAAACGACACACAGCAAGGCCAGCTGCCCGCCTGGGATTCCAAGACTTCAAGTCGGTCGCCGGCACACCGGCCAAAACACCAGACACAGGCAAAACGCCGAGCTGTGGGTGTGAGTGAGACGGTGACTGTCATGTTTGTTTCGGATGTGATGTCAAGATCGAGACAGCAACAAGAGACTAGTACAATCAATGGGTGTGGTTCTTCTCCCTTCGATGTTCGGTTGACAGCATTGCTCCTGTATTTCGAACAGTACTCCATCTGATCCCTCGCCCCCAATCTCCTCCATAACAAAGTTGTAGTGACAGCATCAATATGTCCTCGGTGCCGAATGAAACATATAACAAAGCCCACGCTCATTTACTAAGAGGTCACCAAAACCAGGAAACGGGTAAAAACCCAAACCTGCAGCCAAGCCCGGCTCTTAATGCCGCACCGGCAGGCCAGAGACTTAACAGCCCTATATCATATTAGCCCTCTTATTATCACAGCACCAGGCACACCAAAAAGCAATAACAGCCCTCCGCAACAATGTCCTGTGTATATGCAGGAGAATAGGCGCTAGCTACTGCCGAGTACTACCGTGCCTCCGGCACGCAGACAGACAGGACCAGCAGAACCGGGTTGAACCCCCTGCGTCGGGTTTCCAGGAGAGGAGACACCCGTGACCCGAGTGAGAAGGAGAATTCTCTCTTGGATGAGTGGTGGATAAATCCCCCTTCCCCCTTGGAAAAGGGACAGCGCGCAACCTGGAAAACCAATAAGCCATATACGGAATATTTTCCATCTGTCTGTAACCACGGCATCAAGCACACACCCGTGATAGTCCAACTCAGGGCAGGGGTGGTACGGTCAAGGACATGGCACCCCCAGTGCACCGAGGGCCTCGAACAAATGCAGGTTAAAACACAATGAAGGGTTGTCAAAATGCCAGACAAACAACAGGACAGGCGAGATACCAGACGCGGCCGGCGGCTAAATAGCGCCCGCCCTGGTACACAGTAGTAAGTGACGCCATGCGAGTTCGGTAAAGGTTAGGTAAGTAAGGATGGATGGAGGAATCGGACCGGAACCGTTGACTGGACCCCAAGAACGCGGAACTTGAACCAAGCCCCCAAGGCTTGCTTTTGGCGCGGCACGTTGGGTCCTCTCTCGGTTTGCCGTTAATGAACGCAACGGGCGAGAGCCGGTTTTTAGGAGCCCCCATCCATAGGTACCTTACCTGTCTCTGTCACCTTCCACAAGTCTGGAAGATATCACTGTCCCGTGTTCCCGTGTTGTGTCATGTCATGCTCTACCGTGCCGTGCCGGCAGCGCCTCAATATCCCTTCGTCGTCGTCATGAACAGGGAATCTGTCCCTTCCTTTATTGACCGGTTAGCCGAGCCCTGCGTCAAATAAGAGCAAAAAGGGTGGGAGTGGTCAGCCGGATCCAGCCATCTCCGTAGTAAACGAATTATCCCCTCTCCGGATCCAGTCCGTGCCGCGCTGACGGTTACTATGTAGACGTTACCAACTTACTTATAGCCGACGGATATCTGCCATCTCAGACGCACGGCAAGAGCCGCAAGTTGACTACCTAAATCATGTCATGGCACTCCTTGTCGAGTATATACGATGCAACTCACAAGGGGAGCAGCCGCCAGCACTCAAGGAGCGGTACCGTACCGCGTATATTCAACGCCGTACGGATATTGCCGCAGGGCCATTCCATCCCATTCCGTGTAGGACCGAACCCCCAACCCAACCTCGGCTGGAAAAGGGGCGTATCCAAGTGCGTATTGTGGCAGGTCACAGACCAAGAAAGGCCCTCGCTCTCTCAGACCGGATCATGACGAAATGGTACCGTGTGACCAAGACGTTGCGCTCGCTTCGAGCTGGCCGCGTACGGTTAATCTCACGCCAGGGCGCAATGGCGGCAACGAACCAGATGAGCCAGCAAGCATCGTGATGCCAGATGCCATTGTTTTGCTAAACCAAAAAGCCAAGTGCCGGCTACGCAGCGCGCGTGGGTATTGCAGAAAGGAGATTTTGTACATGATATCGACACCGGTAAAACCCCTGAACTCCGTCGTGTATCCAACCAGGTCTCAAACGCTGCAAACGCAGAAACCAAAATGCAACAAGCTTTTAACACGGAGAAAGATAGCCAAGATCATTTAGTACCCCCGCTCCTCAACCTCTCCCAAATCTGTGGCCGTTTCTTCGCCGCTTTCTTCAACGTGTCCTCGCCTCCCCTTTCGTGCTTGGCCGCAGCCGCGGCACCGGTCTCGGTAGCAGATGGTGCCCCGGCCTTTTGAAACCCAGGATCATTGCCGAATCCTTCGCTCTTGGGGTCGATTTCGTCGTAGTCATGGTCGTAGTCGTCAAAGTAGTCCAGCTTGCCCTTGACGGGGTAGTCCTCGTGGTGGCGGTTGAACGAGGTGCCGGAATTGGAACGCGGCAGATTCCCGGCCTCGCGCATCTTGTCCAGCCCACTGGCGAGCGGGCCAACGAGCGGCGCTTTCCGCAAGTCGAAATCCTCGTCGTCGTATTTTCCTGGCCCTACCCAGTCGACGTCCTTGAAGGACTGACTTCTCCGCGGGTGGAACGGGGGAGGTGGCGAGCGCGGCGGCGGAGAGGGAGGCTCGTCGGATGCTGTCACGGGCCGCATGGCTTGTGCCTTTTTGTACAGCGCGGGGAAGCGCGCTTCGAACTCAATCTCGAGCTCCCTTTGGTGCTGCTCCACTATCCGTCCCCGTTCGAACTTCCTCGCCGGGTTGAGGTCTGCCGTCCCCAATCGGTGCTGGCTGGCAAACGCGCCCAACCACTGTTGGTAGTCCTCGTCTCGCTTGTTTGCTTCTGCCTGTGGATGAGGTCAGCGTCGAGGATGACACGAACCGAATGAGCTGGATGCTTACCTCTGTCGGACTGGACTGCTGCCGAAGACTGTCCACATAGTCCTTGGCTTCACTGGTCATTTTGGCTCCGCTGATGTACTTGTCAAACGAGGCCGAGAACTCGCGGTAATGGCCCTTGAGGATGAAGCACTGGCCCTGCCAGCCCTTGCGCCGGAATTTGCTGTACAAGGCGTCGGCGACGGGACACTCCCAGTCGAACTCAATAATCCTGTCGTAAAAGACGACGCACTTGAACTGCGACCACTTGCTGAAGCTGCGGCGGCTGTGGTCGTCCATGAAGGTGTCCTCAATCATCTCGAGCGACGTGTTTTCGACGAAGCTCAGCGGCGCCCGCAGGTTGATGGCGTCGTGAATGTGGGACCTTTCAAAGTCTGTCGACGACCGCAGATCGACAAGGAGGATACCCTTGGACGGATATATCTCGAGGAGTCTGTTCAGGTGGCCGGGCAGGATCGTGCGGCTGCCATCCTGGGCTTGGCGGTGGTGGCTTTCAATCCTAAGGTTCTGGAGGTTGAACGTCATCCGTTCTTGCTCTCGACGATGGTGGAACCAGACCTGACTTGTCAGCAACGAACATGGACGATATCAGGATCGACTCTTACATGAATATCCGACGTCTCGACCCCAAGATTCGAAGCTAGATGTTCTACGACAGCGACACTCGGTTCCGAATCCTTCTGGAAGTAATCCTCTAGGCGTCGGATGACGTGTGGAGCCATCTGCTGGCCCCGGGGGACGTCCTGGTCTGATTGGAAGACGGATTTCTTGGAAGTCCGGGACCGGTTGAGAATCATTGTCCTCGAGATTCCCTCAGCGGCAGCTGGCAAGTCACTGCCGACTCCCGTTGTCAGCCCCCCCGGGTTAACATGGTGTCGGTCAAGCGTGCGCAACGAGGTGGTAGAAGGGACGTTCCTAAGAGAGCCACGCAGACTGCCCATTGACGGCTGAGGCCTTGGCTTTGAGCTCGGCCCTGGAGACGAGAACGAGCCGGGCGCGGAATGGTCCAGCCGAGAGCCTACCGAGGCGCCGATGCGCTGATGCAGCCTTGAGTCTGCATGCGGCTCTCGGTACGGGGCGGAAGCAGTGGAATGGTTTCGATGAATGTTGGGGCCGGCGGCTGGGTGCCGCGCCATATTCAGACTCTCAGTTGGCCCATAGGTTGTCCCGGAGAAGCAGGACTCGGCGTCGTCACGTGCCAGATTTGATACCGGGACGTGCTGGGCAACGGGAACACGTGTAGGCTCTGGCTCCTGACTTGGCTTTTGAGCCAGGAGGTTGTTCGACCTGATAAAGGCCACGAAGGAGCAGGCTGGATCGTCGGGGAGGAAATCCCAGACCATGACGGGAAGTGACAGCAAGAGCATGGTCGAGTGACTCTTGAAGACACCCTGGACCTTGACGTATTTTGCAATCGATGGGAACGCGGCCAGCCAAGTCTCCCAGTCGTTCAAATCCAATCGCTGATCGTCCTCGAGGGCCAACGAGATCAGCACATGAGGCTCGTCCTCGTTGGGTTCGGAGGTGGCAGGGATGCCAAAGTCGGGGACGAGGGGGTACTGCTCAACCGGGTTTCTCCCTTCAATCATCCTCGGATGGGACGGTTGGTTCCAGTCACGGTACGCCAGCTCATTCGGGGGTGACGGCGGCAGCCGTTTTCTGGGCACAAGTCGGCAGAGCTCGATACTAGGCGCCTTGTGGTTGGAGGTCATCATGAAGTGCACCGGCGTGGACCGCGCTTCGAAATGCTTCCCGTTGATCAGGATGGGGCGTGGGTGCTTCAGACGGGCGAGGATCTCGGCGTGGAGCATGGCGGCCGAGAATGTCCGTTGGCGCCACTCGTCGAGCACTTCGATTAGGGCGTTTGTAAACGAATACCTGCCCGGATCGGGGGCAATGGCGTCCCAGCTGGAGGCCGAGATGGTTTCTGTGATGCTCTTGCCGGTGGGGAAGGTGGCGCTTGCGGCTCCAGCGCAGCAGTCGAGCAGGATCATGACGTCTGAGATGGATCTTTCGAGGAGGGTCTGGATGGCTGACCATCTGTTCAACATGGTTGGTTACTGGTGTCACGAACAGAGACACATGGACTTACTGGAGCCAGGGAGACCCGGGGCGGCGGTTTCTGATGATGGTCAGACAGGAAAGCAGTAGGGAGGCGATGGACTGCAACACTTACGCACACCAGGTGCTCTGCCGCGACTCGTCTATCCGGGCGTGGCCACCATAGTAGACCACAAACAGGGTGTCGTCGGACTCGTGCTGCTTGACCATGTCGCCGATCTTAAGCATCAACTCCAGGTGGGAGTTCTCGGAGGGGATGGAGAAGATATCGGTGGCAAAGTTGTAGTGCTCGCGGAAGCACTTCTCCAGGTCCTCGAGCTCAGGCAGCACAAACAGGTCATCGGACCCCCAGTGAAGCAAGAGGGCTTGCACCTTGGAGTACCTCTGGGCTGAGCGGCCGCGGTTGGGGAATGCCCTGGTGGCCGACTTTATTACAACATCAAGTTAGACGCAGTGGAGGGGGCAGGAGAACGGAGGTTGACTTGCGTGCTGAAGGGCCTGGGCAAAGCTCTCGATGTGTTTGACATGGTAGCTCACACGGCTAATGTCATGGGTTGCCGGCGGAGAGCCTTCAGTGGCCGAGCCATACTAGACGGGGCATGTCAGTCACAACCGCCCAAAGCCACCACAGATGGATGCTGCTCTTGTGAGCACGTACGGCGGAGTCGGCGCTGCTCATGCTGGCCTCGTCGTTTGCGGGCCTCCTCGTCCGGAGGGTCATGAAGTCGTTCATGGCGGATTGGAAGGCCCGAGGCGGGTGGTTTTGAGGGAGCGTCTAGTTCCAGATCCAGATCCAGATCCGATGCGTCGCAACGTTACCGAACCGTCGGAGCGGCGTCGGACAGCGGCGTCGGACACACGACAGGGCAGGGCGCGGCTATCGGCAGAAGAGCGAGTGCCGGGAGGTGCTGTCGGTGATTCGGTGTTGCATTGGTCGGCGCATCGCCTTGTCTCCTTCTCTCTTCGGTGCGAGGTTCAGGACACGGGAAGGAAAGGGAATGTGTTGCCAGACATTTGTCGCCACATCAAGGGAAATGCTCGTCGAGGGCCCATGGCGTCCGTCGTCGGTGCCGTGTTGAGGGTGCGTTCCGTGCGCCGCCCGCCGAAGAGCACCAAAAGAGGGCTGAGTAGCGGCCTCCCGGTCACCAGTTTGGGTTTAGCCGCTCACAGCCCCGGTGTTGCTTTGGGAAGGAGCCAGGAGATCGCCGGGCGGGATGACAGTTCTGCCTGGCCAATCGGAACGCGGCAGCCAAGCATATGCGCGGCCCGGGACCGCAGCGTGGCCCCTGCGCTGTTGACAGGGCTGCGGCAGCTGGCTGGGCTTGGAGCTTCGGTGCTGCTGAATCAGCTGAGGCCAGTTGATTCAAGCACTCATTGTGACCGTCGGGCCTCATCTCACACCAGCCCGGGCCGCCCTACCTAACTAAACCATGCGCGAGCGAATCACATATGTCCAGAAGCTGGGCGACTCTCTGGAGCCGTCGGCAGTGACCGTCGATGGCGGCGCACTCCGCGGCCCCGAGGTGCACGCTGTGCGCGAGGACCGCCTGACCATTGCCCTCGACGAGCTGCCCCTTGGGTTGCAGACACTGGTGACAGGCACCCGAGACCTCCATATCCGATGGGTCGGCGCCGCCGCGTATGAGGCAGTCAGCCCGTTGCTGGCAAGACTGCCTCCTGGCTTCCATCTCTTCTTCACTCCTGGGAAAGATGATGCTGTATCGTACGTCACGTCATGGAGGCCACGTAGTCGCATTACAGGGCTGATACTCTGCTAGAAATAAGCTGTGCTCGACCTTGGGTGACATTTTTGGAGACATCTCCTGCTCTACTCCTGCCGTAAGTCACTGGAGGCTCAACCTGGCCTTGTCCCAGCTGACAGGTCCAGGAATCATTCACGTCCATACACAAGGACCGCTTCCAGTACTTCCAGGAGCTCGGCAACCTGTCACACTTCGTCCAGTATGCCAAAGACCAGCTATGTCGCCCAACCGACGCTTCCTGCCCGGCCAGGCTAGACACCCTCTCCAAAGCCGCCTCGCTCGACATCTCGTATGACACGGCTCAAAAGGTCTTGCGGGTTACCGCCCTCGGGCCCTACCAACGCCAACGAGTGCACGCCACCTCCCACCCAAACCTCCGGACCGAAGTCGGCATCCTCTCAACCGACCGCCCGAAAACCCTTGAAGCACACGAGATCGGCATATCCGGCCTTCTCACCGTCCTCGGCCAAGACTCGAAGCCGTCCCCGACAATGTTCTCCTTCGCCTCGCGCCACCGCGACGTCAAGTCGGCCTTCTCAGCCCAGTTCCTCGCCCCAACAGGCCTGCACCCAACCCTCCAGCTCCGCCTCACCTCCAACAACCCCTTTCCCTCTCCCTCTGGCGACGACGACGACACGACCTGCACCCCCTACGCCTACCTCACCCTCCCGCGCACAATCTTCGCCGACAAGTACCAGCTCGCGGACCCGCTCTTCCTCGCCTCCAAGAACCTCACCGCTCTGCGCCACACCACCCAGCCTGTCGACCTCGAGGCGCCCGAGTATGTCATGAGCCAGTGGGGCTCGGCCGTCCTACTGCAGCTCTCACCACCACCTCCCCCTCCTTCCCAATCCCAAGAGAAGCGGAGGGAAGAGGAGGAATGGACGGCCGAAATCCCCCTCCACCTGCGCTACCTCGCCCCGACACGGGGGGGCTACTCAACCGTCTCTGTCCCGTACCCGGCCGTGTTCTGGGCGTGTGAGCCCCAGCAGCAGGGGGCGGTCGCGTTCCCGCCGAACCCGTTTGAGAATGGGGATTTGGGGTATGACGGGCTGTTTGAGGAGGGTACCGTGTTTTGGCATGTGGAACCGCGGCCGGTTGAGGGGGGTAGAGATGGGCTGTTGGTCAGTCGGGTGAGGGTGCCCGTGCTGGATCTGGAGAGGGCCGGGTGGGTTAATGCCGGGACGGCGGCGGCTGTGGTGGTTGGGTTTGCGTGGGTGGTGTGGAAGCTGGTTGGTGTTTGTTTGAGAGGGGGGGTTGAGGGGGAGAGGGAGAGGGTGAAGAAGAGGCAGTGAGTTGGGTTGGGTTGAGGTTTGGGGTTGTGTGGTGGGTGTAATCTATGGGTGTAAATTACGGAGGTGGTTGTTGGGTAAATGTAATTGTTGGTTGGAGAAATGGCAGAAAGGTTACACCGTTCATGACACTGGCATTCAGAGTGGGAAATTTACCTCTGTTGCTGATTCCTTAGCTCATCGGCTCTAAGTCGATGTCTCGACTAGGAGTTCAAGCAGTATCTTTTGTAGTGTCGTGCCCTAACTTGCAACACTGACCACTGACCGCTGACCACGAGCAGATAAGTTTACTGGCTGGAACACCTCTCATGTGAGCATCCCATGGGAACCCGCCTCGCCGTGTGGTGTGGGTTGTGTAACGGTTTTTGGCGAAACATCCACGAGCCGGCTGTATGTATTGTACATCCGGGGCGCCCATGCGTGAGACCTCCAGCTGTCAAATGATCACGAGCTTGGGCTTCCAATTTTGGGCTTTTTTTCTTCCTTCTCTCTGAGGAGCCTTTTCCCCCTCGACCACTCTTTTCTGCTCTCCTTTGCCGCGTTGATTTTTCTTCTTGCTAGGTACGAAGTGCTAACTGTGTCTGACAGAGAGTTCCACAGCGGTGGCAGGGTGTTCCCCGCCAAACAGCCCACCTTGGCAGGGCTCATTAGTGACGTCACACGCGCCCATCTCGCTTCCATCCTCTCAAGCTCCTCTCACAGCAACCTACCCTTTTGCCCGATTTCCATGAACTGCCCCTCCTTCCCCGCGTCCTCAACCCTGATAACCGGCCGCGCACGTGGTATTACCGCAACCCAGATGTGCCCCCCCTCGCCAATTGGCACTTCTCGACGCTCCAAGATCTCGCAGCAACCCCCACCCCACCTCCAAACGGGCGCACCTGAGGACAGGGATTGGCAAGCTTCGTCCACTCAGACTCCATTCCAGGGTGCCGCCTTGCCGCGCAGGGTCGTGCCATTCGCTGGCCTTTGGGGCCTTGGAGGGGTGGGTATCCGCACGTGTGTTGCGGGTTGACTCGAGACCTCCAATGCTCTTTGGACGGTTGCGGTTCTTTCTTTCTGCCTTGGTTGTAGCCCCGTCCCTGCGCAAGGGTCGTGGGGCCTCGGCTGCGGAGCTACGACCTGACAGAGCTGACGTCTGTCTGTCCTCCCGTTGGTATGCAACGCCCCGGACGCGGCGAGCCCGCCAACCTGTCGCGGGCAGGCGGGACGTTGAAACGAGCCGAGCTTTATCAGAGATAAGTAGGTACCTAGATCTGCAGCTGGGAGGAACGGTAGGTATTTAAAGTAGGAGGACTGGGTTCTCGTGCTGGCCTTTTCGTTCCTGGTCTTGTTCTGTTTGTTTCTCTCCCTTTCCCCTCCACCACTCTCTAAGTTGTGCCTGTTGATCTCCCGAAATCATCTCAACACGCCCACCATGTCGAACAAGCCGATTTTCGTAGCGACGCACCCGAGAGCCTGCTCAACGGCCTTTGAGCGCGTGTTTATGACGCGCCGTGACATCCTCCGCTGCGTCCACGAGCCGTTTGGAGATGCCTTCTACTTTGGCCCCGAGCGGCTGAGCGAGCGGTACGAGCACGACGAGGCGGCCAGGACGAGCAGCGGCTTTGCCAGCACCACGTATAAGGATGTCATTGAGACCCTGTTGCATCCGACCGGCAGCGAGGTGAGCTCTCAATTAGTTCTCACCATGTCTACCACACAGAATACAGTACTCACCTCCCCCAGGGCAAGCGCCTCTTCATCAAGGACATCGCCCACTACCTCCTCCCGCCGGACCACAAGCCCGCCAGCCTAGCCCCGTCCCTCGACACGCACAAGACCACCACCAATGGCACCACCAACGGCACTCACACAAACGGCAACGGCACACAACCCCACGCCAACCCAACCGTCGTCCCCACCTCCCTCCTCCGCAACTTCCACTTCACCTTTCTGATCCGCCACCCGCGCCGCGCCATCCCCTCGTACTACCGCTGCACCATCCCCCCTCTGTCCTCCAAGACGGGCTTCCACCACTTCATGCCCAACGAGGCCGGCTACGACGAGCTGCGCCGCCTGTTTGACTACCTCCTGCAGGAGGGCATCATCACCACACAAGGGCAACAAACCAAACAAAATGGGACCAATGGCACGCTGCTCTCAAACGGGACGGGTGCCAGCAGTGGTGCCGGTGGTGTCAAGGTGACGGTCGTCGACGCCGACGACCTGCTGGACATGCCGGCCGAGGTGGTGCGCGCCTTTTGCGAGGATGTGGGTATCGACTATCATGACGGGATGCTCAAGTGGGAGGACGAGGCGGGCCAGCAGCTGGCGGTGGAGGCGTTTGAGAAGTGGAATGGGTTTCATGATGATGCGATTGGGAGTACTGAGTTGAGGGCGCGGGTGCATGCGAAGGTGAGTTTTTTTCTTCCTTCCCTTCCATGTTATAGTTTGATAAACGGGGATGCTGACTCCGTGGATAGAAGACACCGACCGAAGAAGAAGAGGATGCCGAGTGGCGGAACAAGTACGGCGAGGAGGGGCAGCGCGTGATCCGCGCGTGCGTGGATGCCAATGTGGCGGATTACGAGTACCTCAAGTCGTTTGCCATGAGGGTGTAGTTTTAAAGAAGCATCTTGGATAATGGATATGCTGCGCTGCTGTTGCTGCTGTAGATGCCCTTCTTCTATTGCGTGATATACAGTGTACAATACAAATACAGTAGTCAGCGGCCCGATGCCCCCACCCGGTGGCCCGTCCAGACCAAACCCGGCCAGACACCTCTGTACAAGCCATGTTTACAAGCCGTTGCCTACCCCCATCTCAACCCGACACAATACTCTCACTCCGTCTTAGCCGCCTCGGCAGTCTCCGCCGTGGGCGCCTTAGCCGCCGCCGCCGCCTCAGTCTCAACCGGCGCAGCCCCCTCCTCCACCACCGCCTCCTTCTTAACCGCCCTCTCCGGCAGGCCAATGACATGCGTGACGTTGTCCGTCCACTCCTCAGCATAGTACTTGTCCTGCTCGTTGGCCCAGTACACGGTCGCACCATGCAGCTTCTTCACCCCCTTCTTCTTCTTCTTCTTTTCCCCGCCCTCCTCCGCCACCTTATCACCCCCCTCCACAACCTCCACCACCCCCTTCTCCCCCGCCTTCACACCACCAGAAGCCAGAACACGATTCCCCTTCCCCCTCCCGGCCAACACAGCCGCGAGGTCCGCCACAAAGTTCCCGCGCTGGTCGTTCAGCTCGGCGCCGCGCTCGCGCTTGCTCATCTGCAAAAGCCGCGCGTCGTCCCACTCGAGCTGGTGCCGCTTCTTGAGCTCGCGCAGCTTGTGGAACACGCTGCGGCCGACGTCCCCTTTTCCAGAAGCAAACTCGACGATGGCCAGCGGCCGCCAGTAGTCCTTGCGCAGGGCGGCGGGCACGTTTTTCTTGCCCGTGAAGACGAATTGGCGGAAGGCTTTTGTGCTCTTCTCACACATTACAACCACACATTAGTTGGGGGGTTTTGGGAACAGGGAGGGAAAGGGAAGAGTACGCACGTTCATCTCGGGCGTGAGCGAGTAGACGGTGTGGTTGGCCATGATGTGGTTGTGGACCCAGATGCGCTCGGCGTGGCCCGGCGGCATGACGGAGCGCGAGCGGTGCGGGCCCTTTTTCGAGATTCTCTGCGCGCCGCCTACTGCTGTCGCCGGCACGCCCGCCACCGTGGCCGCCGCCGCCGGGGGTGCCGGCACCGACGCGGCCGCTGCTTCTGCTGCTTCTGTGCTGGCGTGCCGCCGCACGACGACGCCTATCGTTGTGGTTGTTGTCGTTCGCGCGGCATTGCTAAAGACTTGGAGGCGGCTGCTGAGCAGCGGCAGCGGCCGGAGGGAGTTCATGGCCGTCGTCGTCGTCGTCGGGGGGCCGCTGCCTTGTGGGCGCTGCTCGTGGTTCGGCCCGAGGTTGGCGCGCCGGGAGAGTCGGTCGGGGTTGTGGGAGGCTCGACGCGGGTTCGGATAGGGGAACGGCGAGGTGGAATGTCGTGATGCTTGTCTGGCGCTGCTGGACCCAGAATACCTATTTTTTTGGAGGCAGGGTTACGGCCAATTGGCGCTGTCGACTGGCTGGAAATTGTGGGGCGTTCCCTGTTTCAAACGCCTTGTCCGTGTCCCGACCTTGGCGCTGCACATTGATGATGCTTCATTTTGGACTCAAATTTGATGATATGTAAATGTTCCATTTCCTCTCAGGGCCTGAGGGATCTATCTACCTCTAAACCCAGTGGCCTTGCTAATCACAGCCCAGCCGCCTATTCACCACAGAAAAAACAATGCCATGCTAACGCTCCAAACGCCATAATCCCATCATCATCATGCATCATCCAAGGACAGTCTGTCCATGGGCTGCTCCTCATCACGTCACACATCGCCTTTTAGTCATAAATATCCTCATCCATCGAGTCCGGCGCAATCTCGTCGAGCGCCTCGTCCTCGTCCACCATCATGTCCTCATCCTCCCCCTCGCTGTCGGGGTGGTTCGGGATGACGCTGACCTTGCCGTCGACAAGGTCGACTCTGGCCACCTCGCCGTCGCGGATGCTGCCCCGCAGGATGAGGATGGCCATGCGGTTGAGCACCTCCTTCTCGAGCAGGCGCTGGAGCGGCCGGGCGCCATACGCGGGCGAGTAGCCGGCGGCGCCGAGCTTGTCCTTGGCCGCCTCCGACGCTCTGATGATGACGTTGCGGTCGTTGTCGTACAGCCGCTTCTGGATCTCCGAGATGCGCAGGTCGACGATCCGGCGGATCTCGCGCCGCGTCAGCCGGTTGAAGATGACAACCGACGAGATGCGGTTGAGGAACTCGGGCAAAAAGTAGTTGCGCAGCGCGTTCATGACGAGCTCCTTGGTCGTCGGGTCGATCTTCCCGTCCTTACCGTTGGGTCGAGCGAGGTACTCGGCGCCGAGGTTGGACGTCATGACCACGATGCAGTTCCTGGCGTCGACGACGCGGCCTTGGCCGTCCGTGATGCGGCCGTCGTCCATGAGCTGGAGGAGGACCGTCAGGACCTCCTTGGCCGCTTTCTCGACTTCGTCAAAGAGCAAAATCGAAAAAGGCTTGCGGCGGAGCGCCTCGGTCAGCTGGCCGCCCGCATCGTGGCCGACATAGCCGGGCGGCGCGCCGATCATGCGGCTGAGCGAGTGGCGCTCCTGGTACTCGGACATGTCGAAGCGGATCATGGCCTTCGGGTCGTCGAACAGGAACTCGGCAAGCGCCTTGGTGAGCAGCGTCTTGCCGGTACCGGAGGGGCCGCAGAAGAGGAAGCTCGGGGGCTGGTTCGGGTTGGCGAGACCGGACCGCTGCAACCGGATCGCGTTGGACACGGACTGGACCGCCTCCTTCTGGCCGACAACGATCTTTCCGAGGGCGTGCTCCATGTGCAGCAGCTTCTCCTTCTCGGACGTCTTCAGCCGCGTCACCGGGATGCCGGTCCAGCGCGCGACAATCTCGTTGATCTGGTCGGGCCCCACGACGTCGGTGACCATAGAACCGCCAGCGTCGGCTCCGTTGTCGTTCAGGGCAGCGTCGGCGGCCGCCTTCTCCTTCTCGAGCCGCTTGATGATCTGCTCCTGCTCGGGAATGGCGTAGTACTGCAGGTCGGCGGCGCGGCTGTGATCGCCCATTCTGCTGGCATCCTCCGCTTTCACACGGAGGTTCTCCAGCTTCAGCTTGGCCTCCTGGATATCCTTGCCGCGCTGACGCTCCCGCTCGTACTTTTCGCGGAGCGGCCGCAGCTCCTCCTCGACGTTTTCGGCGTCCTGCTTCGCCTGGGCAAGGCGCGCCTTGGACGCGTCGTCCTTCTCACGGGACAGGGCGTGGATCTCGATCTTGAGCTGCCGCAGCCGGCGCTCGAGGGAGTCGATGATTTCGGGCTGCGATTCCCGGGCAACCCGCACGGCGGCTGCCGCCTCATCGATGAGATCGACGGCCGAGTCCGGGAGCCTCCGAGAGGTCAGGTACCGAGCGGCGAGGTTGGCTGCGGCCACGATGGCGGCATCGGCAATGTTGACACCGTGGTGAACCTCGTACTTCTCCTTGAGACCGCGGAGGATCGAGACGGTCTCGGGGATTGACGGCTCCTTGACGAGGACCTGCTGGAAACGACGCTCGAAGGCGGCATCCTTCTCGATGTACTTGCGGTACTCGGCCAAGGTGGTGGCGCCAATGCAGTGGAGCTGCCCTCTGGCGAGCATGGGCTTGAGCAGGTTGGCCGCGTCCATGCCGCCCTCGCCCGATGAGCCGGCGCCCATGAGGAGATGGATCTCGTCGACGAAGAGGACAATCATCTCCTTGGACTCCTGGATCTCCTTGAGGACGCCCTTCATGCGCTCCTCGAACTCGCCTCTGTATTTGCTGCCGGCCACCAGGGCGCCCACGTCCAGGGAGAGCAGCTTGCAGGCGGCCAGGTTGTCGGGGACGTCGGCATTGACTATACGCTGGGCGAGGCCCTCGACGACGGTCGTCTTGCCCACGCCGGGCTCGCCGATGAGGACGGGGTTGTTCTTGGTGCGGCGGGAGAGGATGCGGATGACGCGGCGGATCTCCTCCTCGCGGCCGATGACGGGGTCGATCTTGCCCTCCCTCGCCATGGCCGTCATGTCGATGGTGAACTTGGCGAGGTTCTCGTTCTCCTCCTCTGTGTCGGCGTTGCGCGAGTCGACGCGCTTCGTGCCCCGGATGGTCGTGATGGCCTCCTGGATGAGCTTCGGCTTCGGGATGTTGGCCTCCTTGAGGGCGTTTTGGATCGAGAGGTCCTCCGACAGGGCCGTGATGAGGTGGTCGACGGCGATGTACGTGTCCTTCTGCACCTTCTGGAGGTCCATCGACTTGCGCAGGACCGTGTTGAAGGTGGGCGCCATCGAGACCTGCTCAGGGGGCGGGTCCTGGCTCGGCAGGCGGACGAGTGTCTTCTTGAGGGCGCGGTCGAAGAGCTGCGGGTCGCCGTGCGCGCGCTCGATGACCTGGCGGAAGAGCGTGCTGGTGGTGCCGGGCGCGGCATTCTGCTGGTCCTTGCTCAAGTCGGGGAGGGGGTCGAGGAGGGCGACGGCCAGATGCACGGGCAGCAGCTGCGAGTGCGCGTGTTGCTCGGCCAGGGCCATGGCGTCCTCCAGCGCCTTCTTGGCCCGGTCGGTAAACTCCATTTTCGAGTTCATCGTGGACTAGCGGGAGAGACCGATGTCTCGTGTCGAGCAAAGAATTGTGTTGTCGTCGATGCTTGAAGGGTTCAAGTGACGTCAGGCTTCGGTTGGGAGTCTGCGCTGTGGCAGGAGTCTCTGCACTTGGCAGTCAGTTGTTGAGTCGTGTTTCGATGTTTGATTTGTTTACGGAAGGAAACAGAGAAACGGTCTCGGAAAAGACGAGACACAATTATATCGTGAGAATGGGTGGAGAGCGAGGTCGTAGGTCCTTGATCCTCAGCACAAGCCAGAAGCGGGAGGATGCTGCCAGGCAGGCCGGGCAGCGGCGAGGAGCAGCCAGGGCCCTGATCGCATCTTCCCGCAGGCTCCAGAAGCAGCTCGAACATTCATCAGGCCAACAACGCGGGGCAGCTTGCGGCCAATGAGGGGCACAGCTGCGGTCTAGGCCGGGAAAGGACTAGCGGCTTGGCCATTGACACCAAGTGACGACATGTGGTGTGACCCACAAAAGGCCACAAGGCTGGACTCGCACAACCTCCAAGTAACTCAGCGAGCTCAGGCAGGTACACTGCCAGTCCACTGCGTCTGCATCACCACGGTAAATTATTTGACACTGACAGGTTCATCTCGGCCATTCCGAACTACATGTACAGACCGAGCGCACCCGCTAACGCCAGCTACAGAACAACAAAGATGAAAAGGAGAAGCGTTTGTCCACCGTCAACCGTTGACCACCCAACCTGAGGGACTTGGGAAGTATGTAATTGTGACGTTTTGATGTGCAACGTCGACTGGAAAGATCTAGACCGGGAACCTGGGGTCCATTACCCCAAATCAATCAACTACACGAACACCGAACCACACGACCCCAGGCTTCATGTTGAAGAGGCTCAAATTCCTCACCAACAAGATGGCCGCCAACCGGAGCGTGATCCACTTCACCGAGGCCATGAAGCTGGTCTACGGCAACATCGACCATCTCTCCGAGGACACGGCGCACAAGTGGACCGCCCCGGACAAGCCCGGCGCCGGCGGCCACCGCGGCCGGTACCTCTGGACGGATGCCTTCGGCGTCGTCAACCTCATCACCCTCTCCAAGGAGACCTCCTCGCCCGTCTACCTCACCCTCGCCAAGCAGCTCGCCAAGACGGTCCACGACATCCTCGGCCGCACCCGCGACGGCACCGCCCGCCTGCCCCGCGCCACCGACGCCGAGCCCCTCAACGGCGGCCTCCGCATCGGCAAGGTCTCGGAACACGGCGCGGATTGCGATGGCCAGTACCACCACTACCTCACCCTCTGGATGTTCGCCCTCAACCGCCTGGCTCTAGCGACCGGCGAGAAGGAGTACAACCAGCTCGCCGTGCAGCTTGCCAAGGCCATCCATCCGCACTTTGTCGTCGGCCGAGACGACGGCAGCCTCCGCATGGTCTGGAAGATATCCACCGACATGGATACCGTCCTAGTCGGCTCCGAGGGCCATCTCGACGCGGCGACGGGGTTTGTGGTTTACCGCCTGCTGCAGCGGACAGCGGAGCACCTGCAGCACGAGGGCGGCCCGCCGAGCCCGCTGAGCGACGAGATTGGCGACTACAGGCGGCTGATGGGCCGCGGCGGCAAGATGCACGCCAGCCGGGACCCGCTGGACCTGGGCATGGGGCTGTGGATGTGCCACTTCTTCAAGGGCGAGGACTGGGCCGTGCTGCTGGGGAGCCAGAGCCTGGAGATGGCGCGGACCATGCTGGACGCCAAGAAGGGGCTGATGGCGCGCGACGCGTCGACGAGGCTGGCGTTTCGCGAGTTTGGGACGTGCCTGGGGCTGCAGTGCTACGGGGCCGACGAGGGGATCAGGGACGGGGTGGAGGCCGTGGTGAATTTTTGGCACCATTACATCGAGGAGTCGACAGACGAGGACCTGCGGCCCATCTCGCTGGTCATGTATGCCGCGGCGTTGATACCTGGAGGTGAGTAGCCTGGATTTGTTGGCGAAGTGCATGACTGACGCTGTGTTAGCCTGGCGGGACGACTATCTTTCGGGATAGCAGACGCAGCCACGGCCGACGAGAGATTGCTCTGGGGATCGATCGGCTGTCCATTGAGGCAGTCGTCGGACTCGAACCTCGCGCTCGTGCGGGCTGCCGTCGCTGCTTGTGATGTAACTGACGGCCTTCTATACGAAGCTAGGGCAGTTGTTCTGTGGTTATGATGTTCCCTTCACCTTGGTTAAACGTGCCTTCTCCGGGGACACCGGTTCTTATAGCGAAGCGTGCTGTGGATGCCGGGGTAAAAAGGGAGTACGGAGGTGGACTCCCAACAACCAAAAGATGGATACACCCGGGATCGAACCGGGGACCTTCCGAATGCGGATCGGAAATCATACCACTAGACCATGTACCCGAATCATCACTTTGGATGACTAAGTCATGGTGTTTAGTCCCTATAAAGGGACTGCAGGTTGTCCATTCGTTCCTCACCGGCAAGTCATCCAGCCGCGGGTCGTGAATCCTTTGCATAGTATTACCCGCCCTTCTCGTTTCTGCACTTCCCTTGCTGTTTATTCTTTTCATGCCTTTGCTCTATCATTTTTCTCATCTATCTGGGTTAATTGATGTTCAAAACCATGCCATGAAGCTGGTGCCGGGTGAGGGTGATCCTCAGGGTTAGGGCCTGCTGTGGCACCCTTTCCCCCGCCCACCAACCAATCAATTCGTCCTCGATCCGTCATCATCCATTCTCAGCGTCTCGCCTCACATTTTCCATTTACATCCGAAGCGCGCCGCTTCTTGCAGTCGCCCATCGCTCCAACGCGCGCCCCGTAGGTCCACATGCGGCGCGTCGGGCTCTTCCGGCGCTCGTTCGCAACCACGCGTTGGCTCGGCAAGGCCAAGATGGGAACAATGAGAACAGCAACAGACAGTCTGAGTCTGGGCGAGAGTGCGATGCCGGTTGCAGTTGGCAAGCGGAGCATCCCTGCCATATTTGCTCGCGGAGGAACATCCACGGGCCTTGTTCTGTGGAAAAGGGACCTGCCGCCCAGTTCCGAGTGTATGTAGAGCGCCTGCAGTAATGACAGTCAGACAGTCATGGCTGACATTGTCAACGGGGCGCACTCTGTTGCCCGCGCTCATGGGCTCCCCCGACCCCTACGGCCGCCAGCTCGACGGCATGGGGTCGGGCATCTCGTCCACCTCCAAGATCTGCATCCTGTCTCCGAGCGTCGACAGCAGCGTCGCCGATGTCGACTTTACCTTTGTGCAGGTCGGCGTCAAGGACGGCAGCATAGACATGGCCAGCAATTGCGGCAACATGCTGTCCGTCGTCGGGCCCGTCGCTTTCGACGGCGGCATCGCTGCGCACTGCAAGACGGAATCGGGCCCCCAAACCGGTGAACGCACAGCCGTGGTACGCATCCTGAACACTAACACGCGCAAGGTGGTTCACTCGCGATTCCGCGTGAGCGGAGAGCCCCCCTCGTATTCGCCAGTGGGGACATACGAGATGGATGGAGTGCCCGGGGAGCGATCGCGTATAGACCTTGGCTTCGCCAATCCTGGCGGCGCCGCGACCGGCAAAACATTGCCAACGGGCAACCCGGTCGACGCCCTTCGCCTACCCGACGGCAGCACCATCGAGGCGTCTCTTGTCGACGTGTCCAACCCGGGCGTGTTTGTCCGCGTCTCAGACCTCAACCTCCAGAGCCCCGCGTCGCTGGAGCCCGCGGCTGTCGAGGCGGATGCGGCGCTCAAAGCGCGCCTGGAACAGATCCGCCAGGCCGGCGCCGCCATGATGGGTCTCGATCCCAGCACCCAGAGCGTTCCCAAGATTGTGCTCGTCTTCCCTCCCGCCGTTACTCAGCAGAGCCGCGGCGTCAACGTCAAGTGTCTCGCTCTCTCGATGGGGCAGGCGCACAAGGCCGTGCCGCTGACGCTGGGATTGTGTCTCGGCGCCGCGGTACGGCTGCGGGGGACGATACCGAACCAGCTTGCTGTCGGGGTTGACGGGAGTGACACCATTGTCGTCGGGCATCCGGGTGGCAAGCTGGACGTCGCGGCGAAGGTTGCTGACGGAGAAGTGCTGTCAGTTGACCTGTCGAGAACGGCTCGTGTGCTGATGACGGGCTCGGTGTTCTACTGAGGACAGGAAAGGCCGGTCCGATAGAGTTCGGTCGGGACAATACCTGACGGCCAGGGAGCAAGCCAACGGCCAGAATGTCCAAGGGCTGCCGGAATGCCGGGAAACAAAATATAGGAAAAGGCTGACGTGAGACCCGCTGTCTCGGGAACGGCAGACTTTCGAATCAGGCCTCGTACCCTGCATCGCCACCTTGTCTGGGGCACCCAATAGAGTGGCTCCTGGTCTGATCAGCATTCTAATCATTCTGCCATATTGGGACATACTCGGCTTGTCGGTACCGGCACCCCACGGGCTTTCAAATTGCCTCACCAAGAAGCATGGGTATGTACGCGCGCAACCACCCCTTCGGGAACCAAGACATGCTCCTACTTGACGCCTGCCTAGCGTGAGGATTACTCATAGCCTCACGACTAATTTGCACCATGTGGGAGAGAGGTCTTGATTCGTCTAGCATCCGCGGGAAGCACCCCGTATCCGGTAGCATTACCTCGTATAGCTCAGCCAAAGGGGCTGTCAAATCGAATCCGCCGAGCCCCAGCGGCCAGCTCTGAGGACTGCCGCCCTGTCAAGCTGCCTCCACGGCGAACAACAGGCCTCGTTCAAGCATTGTTGGCGAGTGCTATCAGTGATCACAGGCCTCTCAGCAGATCTGATGCCCTCCGCGTCCAGCACGCAGTCGCAGGGGACTGCCTCGCGCTTAAGGGCGGACGAGGACGGCCGCCAATCATGTCTACATCCGTTGCCACCACCATAGCCTTCTTTATCTTGCTTCCGGTTCCATGCCGCCGGGCTGCTGCTGCACTGCAACCAGCGCCCCGAAACGCTGTGTTGGTTAGTTGCCCGTTTTAGACTGACGTCGGCGTCCAGCAACCCGTGAGGTCCGAGGGTGATGGACCACTTCAACGCGACCATCAAGGACGGGAAGCTGGTCAAGACGCGGCGCGGGCTGCAGGTCTCGAGGCAAAAGTTCAACGGGCTGTCGTTCGTCAACGCTTCTCCCCACGACACCGCCGTCGGGCCCGGCCCATCAGGGGTAACAGGGGCACCGGGCACGCAGCACGAGATCAAGTTTGTCGAAGAGGGCAGCGAATCTCAGAGCGAGGGGGCTCCGTGGAAGGATGTCGGACATTCTGAGCCCTCGGGCGCAGCCCAGGGGCCAAAACGGCGGCGGAGGCCGGCCCGGAGGGGCAAATCACCAGCGACGCCCAGGGCGGGAACGCCATCGCGGCCCTCACCGGCACCGTTCGAAGAGCGAAGCTTCCAACTTGGACACCCTATTGCGAGCCAGGACATGCTCCAGATCAACCCTTCCCCCGACAGACCAGCCACAGGACCACCAGGAGGAGCCAGATCTGAACCAGAGTCTCTCCTGTCAGACGAGGACTGGGCTCTGTTCAGCCAGTACTTCGATTCCACGCCGCGCAGCATGTACCCATACGAGGACATCCTCACCTACAATCCCTCCAGGGGAGCCGACTTCCACTCCATGGTCAGGGGGGACATGGCTGCTCTGCACTGCGTGTTGATGTGCGGGAGCATCGCCGAAGCTCTCAACACCAAGACAGAGCCGAAGGATCTCGCCTACTACATCTCCAAGACGTGTGCCATCCTCAACCAGAAGCTCAGCCAGCAGCAGGCTGCCGATGCGGTAACATTGCATTGCATCGCAAAGCTGGCTTGTGTGGGGGTATGTATGGTCTCGCCCCTGAATGCGAGCATTGCTACGGATGGCTGACTCTTCATCTACCAGTGCTACGCCGGCCGTCTCGACCATTGGCAGTTGCATATGTGCGGACTACGAAAAGTGGTCGACCTGAATGGGGGCCTGGCTGGGCTACCGCCGTGGCTGCTGGCAGAGATTTACAAGTGAGCGCGGCCGAATGATGTGCGAGAGGTGTCGACGCCTAACCAGATCGACAGAGCCGATCTCAGAGGCGCAACGGCCCTCGTATCGAACGCATATCTCCCCTT
This sequence comes from Parachaetomium inaequale, assembly GCA_033296685.1. Classification (NCBI taxonomy): domain Eukaryota; kingdom Fungi; phylum Ascomycota; class Sordariomycetes; order Sordariales; family Chaetomiaceae; genus Parachaetomium; species Parachaetomium inaequale. Next base: position 80,853 of record MU854407.1, on the reverse strand, counting down.
CACTCGACAATACAGCCCCGTCTCGGGCGTCGTCCCTCCCGAGGTGCGCGAGCAAATATCAAGTTCCATATCTGCCCTCCTCAACCCGCTCCACATCCACCCCGAAGTCATCGACTCCCTAGTCTCCCTAGCAACCCTCACCTCCGCGATCCGCCTAGCCCGCCAGTCTCCCGGCACCGTCGCCTTCGACCCGCACCCCTTCACCGAAGAGTGGCAAGCCCTCAACTATGCCCTGCTCACCCGGCCAGGGCCCCTCCGCGAAACCCAGTCCGACCCGGACTCTACCAACCCCTACTCGACTGAAGCCTCGGACCCCATGGGTTCCCCAGCAGAGACCTACATGTCCAACCACCGCCTCCTCCCATCGATCCCCATCACCCCGTCCCAGGGAGAAGGAGGAGGCGGCTCCCTCGAACCCGCCCTGCGAATCGCCGCCCTGCTGCACCTGAAGGAGCTCCTCCCCGACTGGCCGCGCAACCTGGGCGGGTACGCTGTCCTCTTGTCGCTGCTCCGGCACCACCTGATAGAGCTCATCCACACTCACCGATACGGGAGAACTAGTACCCACACAGCCAGGCGAACCCGTCCCGGCCAACCGCCACCACCACCACCACCACCACAAACGAGGACGGGAAGAAGAACCGACAACAACGAGCTTATCGACCCCCTCCTGACAACAGCACCACAACCACCACCACAGACGAGAACAAGGTCCAGCACCGCCCACGACGAGCTCATCAACCCCCTTTTAACCACACCCACACCCACACCCACACCAACACCACAAGACCACCACCACCACCACCACCACCAGCCGTACACCCCCCAACCGGATCCCCCACAACCAGGGACAGCAGCAGCAGCACCCCCACCAGCCGACGCAGACCTCCGTCACAACCCCAACCGCGCGATGCTAGTCCCGGGGATAGTCCCAGTAGTGATCTTCCTCTGCCTCGTCGGCGACACACTCTCCCGCATAGCCAACACCAATGAGGGCCGCCTTTCCACAGCTGACGGGGAGGGGCAGGAGGATTGCTGCTACCCGCGGGATGTATACCGTGACTGTTTGAGGGCGGTGGTGGGGCTGGGAGTCGATGATGGTCGGGATGGGGATGGGGATGGGGATGGGGAGGGAGATGCGGAGGGAG
>MU854407.1:0-79606 GCA_033296685.1 Parachaetomium inaequale | reverse complement strand
GATGCGGATGCGGATGCGGATGCGGATGCGGATGCGGATGCGGATGCGGATGCGGATGCGGAAGAAGGGGAGGGAAGTATAGAGGCGCTGACAGAGGATGATTTGGTGCTGGTGAGGTCATTTGATTTGGGGATGGTGTTTGGCGGGGGGGTTGTTGGGGATACAGAAGGGAGGTGGGATGCGCGGGTTGCGTTGAGGGGGATTGTGGGATTGTAGTAAGGGGTGGGGGGGGCCGGTGTGTAGATGGGCTGGTGTTAAGGACGGGTAGATGGGGTAGGGAAAGGGAGGCGGCTCGGATAGAGGGGGTTGGATTACTAGAATAGAATGTGGTGGTTGTCTCCACCAGTTGAGGCATCCATCCGGCGTCCAAGGTTGGAACACGATCCAGACAAACGCCACATACCGCTTAGCAACGCATCATATTTAGTATCTAAGGTCCCAGAACCCTCAGTCAATAATACAAGTTACAGTCTCGCCCATCCCATCCCGCCACTTAAACTCACTCGTCATCATCCGCATCCACCATGCTAGTATCACCCTTGACACCCTCCTCCCCACCGCTCGCCACGCCCGGGGTAGGCGCATCACCAGCCGCAGCACCCCCCTCCTCCTCCTCCTCATCACTCTCATCCACAATCCGCCCGCGGCGCGACCTCTTGGCCTGCGGCCGCCTCGCAACAGTCTCCTCCTCGTCCTCCTCACCACCACCACCCACCTCCCCCACCTCCTCCTCATCCACCTCCATCCGATCCGCATCCCCCTCCCCAGAAGCAGCACCAGACGACCTCCTCCGCTGGCGACGCAGCCTCTGCCGCCTCTCACCCCCCTCCTCTTCCTCGTCATCAGAACCAGACCCCACCGTCCGGCTACGACTCCGTCTCGCCGACCTCTCGAGCGCCCGCTCCGCCTTGTCGAGCGCATCCTCGTCATCATCACCCCTAAACTCGGCCTCATCATCCTCATCACTGTCCACCACAATCTCGGCCGACTTGAACTTGGCGCTCTCCTTCTTGCTCGCCAGTCGCTGCCTCTTCTTGGGCGGCCGCCTACTCTTCTCGCCAGCAGCCGAGTCCTCCCCGTCCGAGTCGCCGCCCGCCACCGACGCAACCTTCTTCTTCCTGCTCCTGCCGCCACCACCCTTCACAGGCCTCGGCTCGCCGGAGCGGGAATCGCGCTCGCGCCTCGACGACGACGCGGCAGGCCTCTTCTTGCGCTTGACCTTCTCGCCCGTCTCGCTGTCGGTGGTCATCTCGGCCTCCACCCTCGCGCGCTCCTCCTCGGCGCGCTGCTCGCCCAGGGCGCGGTCGCGCGCGGCGATCTCCTCGCGCTCCCGCCGGATCTTGTCCTGGCGCTCGCGCTCGGCCTCCTCGACCTTGCGGCGCTCGGCCTCGCGGCGGCGCAGCTCTGCCTGCCGCTGCTCGAGCGCCGCCGCCAGCTTCTCCTTGTTCTTGGCCTCGTACTCGCGCTGGCTGGCGAGCGCGCGCTCGAGCTGCTTGCGCTGCGTGTTGCGCGCCATGCTGGCGCGCTGCTCGATGTCGTGCTTGGGGTAGGGCGGGGATGGGGAGGCGGCGATCTCGTCGAGGGCCTTGATGGCGGCCTCGAGGCCCTCGGCGGCTTCTTCGAGCTGGAACGAGGTGCGCTCGCTGTCGCGCATCGAGTGCAGCGTCGTGGCGAGCTGGATCTGCACGAAGGCGACGTTGAACTTGAAGTGGAGTTGGTCCGCGGCGACGGAGAGGGCCTGGGGGCGGTTAGTATGGAGAGTGGGTGGGTGAGGGACTCCTGGAGGGTCTGCTTACCTTCTTGGCGTGTTCCAGGGCCATCTTGTAGGCTTCGAGGTTGCGCTCTTTGCGGCCTTTGTTCAGCCAGGTCCGGCCGAGGCATGAGATGATGCCGGCGTCGTTGGCCTTGCCCTCCTTGGAGAGCGCAATTTCGTAGCTTTCGATGGCCTTGGTGAACTGCTGCAGCTCGGCGTAGATGTGGCCCAGGTTGACGTAGACGTGCGCGTCCTGGATGGTCTCGCGGACCTTGATGAAGATCTGCAGTGCGTTCTTGTAGTCTTTCTTGTCCTCCACGAGCGCAATCGCAACGCCCTGGGCCGCGTAGGCGTTCTTGGGATCGAGCTGCAGCGCCTTGTCAAAGAACTCGACGGCGCGGTTGTACGCAGCACTCCGCTTCTGCTTGTCTTGCTCCGTCTCGCGGCGCATCTCGCGGGCGGACATGAGGTGCAGGTTGCCCATCCCGACAAGCGCATAGCGATCGTGCTTGTCGTAGTTCTGCAGGGTGTGCTTGTAGTGCCGCTGCTCGGGGTCCTCTGCAATGTTGGCCGGCCGCTTCTTGGAGTTCACCTTGCCCAGGAACCAGCCGTACAGAGAGCGGACTTCCAAGTCGGAAGAGTTCTCCTGGTACAGCTTCGCAACCGCGTCCGGCCCCTCCTTGTTGGGGTTCTTGCGCAGTTTGATGTAGGCCAGCCTCGTCCGCGCATCCGTGTAGTCGCTGTGGCGGCTCAGCAGCTGCTCGTAGGTCTCGATCGACTTGTCAACGTCGCCCTCATACTCGTAGCTCCGGCCGAGATTGAACGAGATGGTTGTCAGAAGGGCATCGATGTCCAGGTCGTTCTCAGTCTGGCTGATGCGCGCACAAGAGTCCAGAGCAGCCTGGAAGAACTCGGTAGCAAGGTGATGCTTGCCGTCCTGGGAGTAGAAGCAGCCGATGTTGTTGAGGAGCTGCGGCGGCAAGAGTTTGCGGATGGCAGCGCGGGTCGCCGCCTCGTCCTCTGCGTCCGTAGGGTACTCTGATTGGGGGACCTGCTCAATCTCCAGCTGCTCAACTTGCTGGAGACACTGTAGCGCCTTATCCGGGCTCTCATTCTCGTATAGGCGCGCGAGGTTGAGGAGAACGGCGGCATCCGGCGCAAGGTTCTTCTTGGGGTCTTTCCAAGCGGAGCGGACGCCTTCCAAGAGCCCCAGAGCCTTCTTCGCCTCGGCGCTCTTGTCTTCCTTGACTGCCGCCGACTGGTTGGAAAACACCTCCTCGGCGTACAGAGTGCCGAGCAAAATCATGGCCTCGTAGTTTTTGGAGTGCTGGATCATCTTCTCCAGCCGAAGCTTCGCCTCGCCAAGATCGTTCTTGAGCACCGAGAGCTGTGCCACGCCAAACTTGGCCGGCAGATAGCCCCGCTCAGTGCCACCCCTGGCATCGTCGGCACGGCGGTAGTAGTCACTGGCGCGCTCCAGGTCGCCGTCGTAGTGCTCCTTCCGGGCAAGGAGGTACCAGCCGTCGCTGGCGATGGCGTTGACATCCGTGTATTGGATAGCCTTGTGCGCGAGAGCATCGACGTTTGCAAACTGCTTCCGCGACAGAAAGTAGCCGGCGAAGGTGGCGCAGGTGAGGGGAAGGTTCTTGTCCAGCTTGAAGGACTTTTGGGTGTATTCGGTCATTGCCTTCTTGTACAGGCGGATGAACTCTGGGCTGTTGGTCGGCACGTGGCCACTGGCGTCGAGATGGTAGAGGCCGAGCAGCATGTTTGCGTGTTTGGAGTCGTGGTTGATTTCAAGACAGCGCTCCCAGGCCATCTTGGCATCCTCCTTGAAGCCCAGCTGCCAAAAACAACTCCCGATGCCGATGCGCGGGTCTGGGTCAACGAAGTCCGGCATCTTGGCGACGACCTCTTGGTAAGCAGCCAGGGCTTCTGGGTACCTCCCAAGAGAGAAGAGAGCGCGCGCCTTGCCCATGACGGCCAGCATGTTCTTCCCCTGCGAGACCCGAATGGCCTCCTCAAACGACTTGAGCGCGTTGCGCAGCTGCTCGGCCTTGTGCGAATCGACTGCCCCCGGGGCCTTGGACGACGGCTGCAGAGACGCCTTGAGGAGGATCAGCACGCCGCGGGCCAAGAACAGCGGCGGGAAAGCTGGGTTGATGCGCGACGCGTCGTTCAGGCTCTGGGTGGCCAGCTGAAGATAGTATTCCTTGGTCTTTGCCTCGGAGACCAGGGCGCCCTCGGGGGCCACTCTCGGGGCCTCCCTGCTCTTCCACAGATACAGCCAGCAGATGCAGGTGATGATGCTGAGCTTCTCGCGCTGGTTAGCCTGCAGGACGTTGGCGCCGCGGATGAGCATCTCGATGGCGAAATCGATCTTGTTCTGCTTCGCGTAGGCCAGGGCGACCGTCATCCAGTATATCCGGGGAGATTGTTCGTTCTCGAAGACGGAGCAGAGCTCAGTCGGGTCGTCCGGCAGCACCTGCAGGTCGATCTCGACTTCGACATCATCTTGCATGGGGATGTCGATTGTGGCTGGGATGTCGGTAAAGCGCTTGCTCTTGAATGCACCGGCGGCGGGCCCGTTGGTGCCTTTCGCGGGCCCATCGGAGCCGTTAGCTTGGCTGCTCAGAAGGGACGAAGCCATGATGGCTCGGCGCGGCGCGTCTTGGGTGGTATCGAGAGTCGAGCTTCGGGTAGCAAGTCGATGGTTGGCAGGTGGATGGTCGTGAGTTCTTCGTCAACTGGGTGTATTGAAGTCTCGAGGGCGCGGCAATCAGCAAACGGTCGGGTCCGTGAGGTTCGAGTTCGCGACGGGAATCGGCATTCGCATGGGAATCTCGAAGCAAAGGTTGGGTTGGGGTTGGATTTCAGTCGCTAGCATCCCATCGTGGGTGGATGGTTCGGTGTGCCTCGATGGAAGCCGATGGCAGCTCGGGCGGAGAGGTATTGTCGCGTTGGCGAGTTCGTATTGTTCGCTATTGATGCGAGGCCGTGAATAGGAGTCCACTCCCGTGAATGGAGCGGCGATGAGGCTGAAAGGCTCGTGCAGCGGGTCGCAGAGAAATCGACTTGCAGGGCACCCATGCTGTAAGGAAGCTCGTTTATTGGACAATCGCCCCGCGCTGTTTCCGTCAACCACCCCTGAACAACAAGGCTGTCAACTTCGTCCAGCTTCAATCTTGATCATTCACTCTCGCCCTGCTCGGGACAAAAAATACGACGTTCTTTCACCAACTTCCAAATTTTCTTGTACCTTGTCTTGTGCCTACACGTGCTTGCCAACACTTCACTACGTACTATGAGTCGTGTCTTTCAGTCCCGATGTCTCTTCCACTCCCCCTTCTGGGCGAGCATCACCTGAACGAAGTTGGTGCTATGTTAACGATTAAATCGAATCCGGATTCTATGGATTGGAGGTTTACCATATGTTCCAAACGGTGTGAAGCCTGGCCGGATCAACATGTACCATTCATGGAAAACCGGGAGCAATCAGTATTCACATGGCCAGTTTAATGGCAGTCGGAACGCCAATCAAGTTGTCTCAATCTCGGTGTTGTGCTGGGGAACCCAGAACCATACTTCGGGCGTGGCTTCAAAGAAAACTCGCACTGTTTACTCGCACCTGTCGCCCGCTGGCCGACCTCCTGGCCCAGTGACAGCACCCAAAGCTGCTCTGTTTTGACCAAGTTACTGCCCGTTCTGCCGCCGATCTTTTACTACCTATTGTTTTTCTTTTGCGTCCATTGCATTTGCCCCAGATGGCAGGCGCCCAGCTACCCCAGCAGTAATGCAATTAATTGTCTTGACTGCTCGTCTCGTTCATTCCCGATTTCGCGACCAGTCGCTTGCTCCTCTGCACCTCATCGCCGCCCGTCACGAACCTTATCCATGGCGCCCTCGGCCTATTCAAGCGACTTTCGCTCAAAGAGCGGGTTCACCCGGCGAACAAGAAGCGATGATTGGTACGTATACTCCCAATTGTCCCCGAACAGGAGTAGAGACGCCAGAACTAACACTGATTAGCTCTGGGTGGAACTGCCTAGGCGATGCCGCACAATGCGGCATCGTCCTTGTTATCGTCGCCTTTGTGATAGTGACGGGGTACCTGTATTGGCGACTCAAGATCAAGCCCAACTTTCGTGGCAGCCGTGGCGACACTCGAACCCCAGTCAACGGTTATTGGGAAGTCACAAGACGGGATCCTAGCAGGGTTTCAATCACCATCTACCGCGAGCCCAGGATGCTGAGCGACTCAGAAGCTGCTCAGACAGAGGGCCGGGCTCCGAGGCCCAGAAAAGGAGACAATGGGCCGACACCACAGGAGAACAACATCGCCAACCAAGTCACCAAGCAGTTCGGATCGGCGAGCACCTCGGATGTCCATCTAGTGCCGCCTCCGCCGCCACCGCCCGCTGTTTTCTGGACCGCCCCTGCGCCTTCAGTCATCCCCCCTCCGCCGCCGTTTGGACCTCCCACTTTCCTGCAGCTAGGCCCCCCTCCTGCCCCTCTGCACCCAAACCCCCTTGGTTTCGGCACGGGAGTCGTTCCATATCCGCCAGTTGCACCGCCTCCGTACTTTGGCCATGCTCCTCCGCAAAACCTTCAAGGCCATTATCCCATGCCAGGGGTAGCGGCGATGTCCCAGCCCGCTTGCGCACCCCCGCCAGCTACATCGGCAGCTCCTCCGAGAAACGGAAGTGGAGGAAGAACTCAAACCCCTCCGGTCGCTGAACCCCAAAGCCAGTGGCGCCGTTGGTTCTCCCGGGGCGTCCTGTCTCCCATAGTCGGCCACGCCAGGACCCTCTCAGACGTGTCTTCTACAGTCAACCGGTCCCGATCGCCCTCGCCTCCACCGCCCTCAGTCTCACCACCGAGACGCGACCGTGGCCATGGAAGAGACCACTCGAGGCGCCCCTCCGACAGGCCGCCGCGTCCCCCTACACAGGACCGCCAAACTCGCCAACACTCCCAGCCTCCTCGGCAAACCCCCCACAGTAGCACCCGAAACCAACGCCGCCGCAACGACTCGCCCCCTCAATCCGAGTCCAGCCTCAGCTCCAGCTACCTCAACACAAGCCTCGAGGCAGTCCTTGACACTAGAGAGCCGCTTCGCCAAGGCTTCCGAAACCACGTCCGCGCGTCATCCGACCCCGAGAGTCGTCGGCGTCGTCGGCGTCCTGACAGAAGCCGCGACACTCGCATCCGGCCGTCCGACACCGTGCCGCTCGCAAACTTACTCCATCGGCGGCGGCGTCCGAGTCCCGACGTCCAATTTCCGAGCCCTGAGCCCCATCGGCCGCGCGTGTCATTCGAGCTGCCTGGGGAGTCGGATGATGTGACCTCATCGTCTTTGTCTTCGTCGTCGCGGAGCTCGGAATCTCAGAGGCGTGTGAGTGGTCGGTCGAGACAGTCGCGGAGGGATGATCATGGTGGCAGTGAAGGTCGGCGACGAGAGAGGGAGCAGCCTGGGCTGGGTGACCGGATTACGGGGACGTTCTATCGGATGCGGCGAGCGCTGCGTGGTGAGGATTAACAGCGCGTCCCGATGGTGTAAGTTTAGGAAGAGGGGCTGGATAGGGCAGTTGCCAGGTTGGGCGCACAAGGGAAAGGTAGTATCGGATGTGTGACTGCCAGGAGCATCTGGCAACGTGGAGGTAATGGGGGGGTTGTTATTGGCAGAAAAGCAGGGAACCCGGCGAACATGTAGTTCACCGAGTTGTGGTACGCAAACCCGACCTGCAGATGTACAGTGTACATATATGTATTTGTCGCGCTTTCAGAAATGATGTGTCAATGCCATCTTACCAAACCTGGAGTTATGTGTGGCAACAGTGACGACGGGAACTTGCCGTCACCTCTAAACGCTCCTGAGCCAAACAGCACTCTGGTGGAGATCCCTCCGACCGAATAGATAGGTAATGATGAGAGCTATTTGTAACTTAGCAAAGATGAGAGTGGCCGCGCCTCTGCGCCCTGGATTTGAGCATCCGACTCGTCAAGGAAAGTTCGTTAGGACATCCAGTTCTTGTCTCCACCAGGTCACCAGGAGCAACCACGCAAGATGGCTCTTCAGACACTCCTCAGTCTTCACTCTCCATCCTCGAGCTGAACCAAATGTTGGCTCCACTGGTGAGCTGAAAAGAACAATGACATCATCCGAGCACGAGAGCTTCATTTTCCACTACATGTACAGCAGGAAGCGTGTGCCAATTTTCGAATTCGCCGTTATGGAGAGGAGCTGCTGGGAAATAGGCGTTGTCTTCTCTAAAACAAACATCCTCTCATAGAAGAACAAAGAGGTCTTTGGGGATCCCTGTTCGTGATGGCCAGGCTGGAGCTGAAACCGATCAGCTTCCCCAGACACTGCCAGAGCGCCCACCCGCTAGTTTCACAGTGTGGGTTGAGGTGCCTTACGTAACGTGCAACGAGGCCCAAAGCGGGCACCGTCGTCATCCTCTCTTGGCTGCTGCTGGCTGTGCCTCGCATCTGACAAGCTCCCGGCCCACCCACTCAGCAACTGCATCCCACAGCGAGCGGCGAATCAACCACGCCAACAACCTGCCGTTCCTCGACCGACTATGCAAATGCGCAGACATCGAAAACAGCATTCTTGACGAATCCCCCGCGCATTTGCAGAAACCGCGCATACTGCCGACAACGACGACCGTCAACGGACCGCAGTCGCAACCCCGCGGTCGCTGGTGTCCCGATTGCCCGGCTCCGCCCCGCGAAGCTCAGCGCACCGAGCTGCGAGCTGCGAGCTGCGTTTGCTGTTGGCCCTGTGCTTGCGCCCTGGTTTCATCCCACCTATACTTGCAGGCAGCTTTACACCTCATCTTTGTTGCAAGCACCGTTAGACGCTCTGCATCATGTGGAATGACGAAGATAACAACCCCTACGGGGGCAGCTTTGAGCGCAGAGACTCCTTTGCGTCCTCTGCCAACCCCCCCTCGCCCGTCACGCACGACTGTGAGTGCTTCCGTGAGCTCCAGGCCATCCTCTCTACAGCTTTCTGCAACGATGCCTCCTCTGCCCTTTCATGATACCCCCCTGCAAGAGGTTCCCTTGGACTCTACCGATGACGATGCTGATGCCGACTGGGAGGTGGTAGACCCTCGATACGACATTCCCAACACGCCCTCTTCCACAGGCGATGAAGCTCCCCGACACGAGTCCACAGATGCCGAGAGCGAGGAGGAGGAAAATGCCCGTTCTCACGGCGAGCTGGTGCCGCGATCCAAGCCCGGTGGATACGACAGCCGCGTCGAGCAGATGCTCTACGAGAATCCGGAGCTGCCCATTCTGATAACCGAAGCGGGGAAGAGCACAGAGAGCGGCAGATATATCGTCTACACAATCAAGACAGGGGTAAGGCCGGCTTCCTGGCTGCTGTTGATGAGTCGTCGCATACTGACCTACTGTCACTAGGAGCTTATAGTGCGTCGGCGGTACTCAGAGTTCGCATCTCTCCGCGATGCGCTTACAAGACTACACCCGACTCTCATCATTCCCCCGATCCCCGAAAAGCACACCATGGCCGACTATGCCGCCAACCCCACCAACGCGAAGCAGGACCAGCAAATAATCGATCTCCGGAAGCGCATGCTGGCAGTCTTTCTCAACCGATGTCGCAGGATGGAGCAGGTCCGCACCGATGGTGTCTGGTGGCGGTTTTTGGATCCCAATTCGAGCTGGGTAGGTTGCCAAGTACCACCACAAGAGAACCTCGACTGACAAGACAAGAACGAGGTCCTTCACTCCCACCCAGTGGCGTCCATTCCCAAGTCGATAATGAAGGCACCTCCTTTAGACCCCGCCAGCCCGACTCTAGCCCACGAGTTTCTCCCCGTGCCAGCTAGCTCTGCAAAGCTCAAGTCCATGCCTGCGCCGCCGGCGCCAGAGAGCACGGCTGGGGCCCAGGTGTTTGCGCGCTTCCCACCGGACAGCAGTGACCTTGGCGAGCAGGAGCTGGACCCTTACTTCACGGCCTTCGAGACCTCCATCAGGGAGCTGGAGTCGCTGCTCATGGGCTCCATGGAAAAGGTCAACCGGCGGACACTAAGCCACCTATCATCCCTGGCCTCCGACCTCTCCGAGTTGGGCGCGAGGTACAATGCCTTTGCCCTCTCAGAGCCAACGCAATCGCTCTCGACCGCGATCGAGAGGATAGGGCAAGCGGCCGATTCTTCGTACATCGCCACCGAGGAACTGTCAAGCTCCCTGGGGGCGAGCTTTGCTGAGCCAATGCGGGAGAACGCGCAATTTGCCGGGGTGATTAGGAGCGTCCTACGGTACCGAGTCTTGAAGAGGGTGCAGCAGGACATGACTGCCGACGAGCTCAACAGGAAGAGGGCGCTGCTCGACCAACTAGAGCGGAGCGAGGCCGAGGCCCGGAGGATAGAGCAGTATCTGAGCGGCAGCCAGCAAATCCAGCCTCCGAGGAGATCGACGAGCACGAGGGAAGTGCACACGCATCGCCGCGATGGCAGTAACGAGGACACGGCGTCGATCGACTCGGACTTTCCTCCCACGCACGGCGACATCTCGTCGGCACCCTCGGCCAATATTGGGACCCCAGAGCGGGCAGCCGCTGCTCCTAGCCATCGGAAGGCGCCGAGCGCGGCGTCCATCACCAACAAGATCTTTGGGCCCCTCCGTCACGCCGTCCAGGGGGTGGTTGACGCGGACCCCGAGAAGACGCGGCGGGACACCATCACCAAGACGCGCGAGTCGATCGTGCAGCTCGAGCAGGCGCAGATCGCGTCGGCCCGGGATGTCAAGGACGCGAGCGCAAGCATCCTCAAGGACCTCAAGCGGTTCCAGCGGGAGAAGGAGGATGACCTGAAACGGTACATGGTAAGTGTTGCTGCCTATTTCTGTGCTGGCAGACTACTACTGGTGACTAACGACAAAACCACAGCTTGCGTACGCGAAGAGCCAGATTGAGTGGGCGAAGAAGAACAAGGAGACGTGGGAGGAGGCAAAGGCTGAGGTGGAGAAGATTGACGAGTCGTTGAATTGAGGCCGTCTATCCTACGAAGTAGGGGCCTAGAGGTCTTGAGAGCGGCCCCAGCCACGGAGGCGCGATAATGTTAGGGCCCTGCTGTAATGTGTTGATGAAAACCGCTGGTTACCTAATAGACGGAAGCGGGTATGTCTCATGGATTGTGCGTGTTCCTGTGTTCTGTGTTCGATCTGCTGCTGTGAGCGGTGGGGCGGGGTGACAGGGCGTCTTCTCACAACCATAATGCCATCACAGTGCGCTGCTAACCCCAGCATTCCATCCCGAAAGAAGACAAACCCATAGTAAAGAACGGAAAAAAAAAGGAGGAAATGGATCACGAACTGAAGAAGAGTTGGATAGACGAAACAAGGGAAGTATAAATGAAAGAAAAATATAGAAAGATAATAGCAGAGAAATATAGAAAGAGAAATACAGAACGGGAAAGAAAAGAGAAATATAGAAAAAAAGGATTAAAAGAAGAACACGGCAAGGGAAATAAAAGGAATCACGGGAAGAGAAACAAAGGAACAGAAAACATAGATATAAATGTGGAAAGAAGACAAGTGGAAAAGCACAGTTGGTTTAGCCTCTTTCATTCAGCGATAAGATAACCGACCCAAACGCTCGGGAAAGTCGCCCGCATCAACATCGCGCCAGCCAACTTGGAGCTTGGACTCTGCAACTCAACAGCCCCGACCCGACATGTGACAGCCCAGGTGTGGCCGCTAAGGAAGGATCAATTGGCTTGCCGACTCAGCCTTGTTTTATAGCACCCCCGCGCTCGAATCCCAGCCTCGATTCGCATCCCAACCCACACACAATCAGCCATGGACCAGGGCGCGCAACCCCTCCGCGACATCGCCGCCCCCGGCGTGAAGGCCCAAGGCGACCTGCTTAGAGAGCTGCGCGCCGAGGTGGCCAACCTGCTGGGGCGCAACTCGCACAGCTTTCCGGGCGCGCAGCCCGTCTCGTTCTCGAGGAGGCATATGGACGAGCTGCGGAAGGAGGAGTACGTCTTCCCTGTGGTCTTCCCTGTGGCCCCGTCACCCCCGCCATCCCCCCCATCCTCAGTCCACTGACCCTGCCTGTCACCCCACAGCTACTACGTCTGCGAAAAATCCGACGGCATCCGCTACCTCCTCTACCTGACGTCGGACGAGAACGGCGACGAGTGCTACTACCTGGTCGACCGCAAGAACGACTACTGGTGGCTGTCGCAGCGCAACCTGCACTTCCCGCTGGCGCAGAACCGCGCCGCCTTCCACACGGGCACGCTCATCGACGGCGAGCTGGTCATGGACTCGCTCCCGAACGGCGACAAGGAGCCCTGCTTCCTCGTCTTCGACCTGCTCGCGCTCGACGGCAAGGCCGACCTGCTCTCGAAACCCCTCGACAAGCGGCTCGGCTACTTCAAGGAACACGTCATGAAGCCGTACAAGAACTTATTCGCGGCCTTCCCCGAGGAGCTGCAGTACCAGGCGTTCAAGGTGCACATGAAGGAGATGCAGTTCTCGTACGGCATCGAGATGATGTTCCGCGAGGTGCTGCCGAGCCTCAAGCACCAGAACGACGGGCTCATCTTCACGTGCCGCACGAGCCCGTACCAGTTCGGCACGGACCCGCACATCCTCAAGTGGAAGGCGCCGCACGAGAACACGGTCGACTTCAGGCTGAAGCTCAACTTCCCCCTCGTGGAGCCCAACGAGCTCGAGCGCGCCGAGGGCCAGACGGAGCCCTTTGTCGACTACGACAGCGTGCCCGAGGCGCGGCTGCTCATCTTCACGGGCAGCGACCGCGGGAAGCCCGGGTACGACGAGTTCCGGGACCCGCTGTACCTGACCGAGGACGAGTGGGAGACGCTCAAAAGCTGGGGGGACCCGCTGCAGGACCGCGTCGTCGAGTGCTGCCTGGACGAGGAGAAGCGGTGGCGGCTGTATCGGTTCCGCGACGACAAGACCGAGGCCAACCACGTCAGTACCGTGAACAGCGTCATGGGGAGTATCAAGGATGGTGTGAGCGAGGCGGAATTGCTGCAGGCAGCCAAGGGCATCAAGGATAGCTGGAAGTTGAGGCAGCAGCAGCACAGGGAGCATTAGGCGGATGCCAGGATGGGTGGAGAGGGGTTTATTTCATATTTAGGGACTTAGGTTTGGGTTATGGCATTAATGTTACCACTTTGTACTTTGGGGGGTTGAGTTATCGGAATACTGGTTCGGGTTTGAACTTGGACTTGGGTTACGTAACGGCTCAGGCGTTAAGGAGGTCGTTAGGGCAAGAATCAGCTTTTTGCCAAAAAGGGGGTTCCCTTTACGGTACATTTTGACCAGATATTCTGGCATTAACTTGCTCTTTAAAGAGGGCAAAGGTTCTGTGCGCCGGCGTAACGCGTCACAGGCACGAGGGAGGTGTGATTCTTGCTTCTCCTTCCACTACCCTTTGATGAACGCGTTCCAGGCGCGCCACGCACGCGATAGGGCTTCAATCACCCGCACACAGAATATATCAGAAATCGACGGAATTTCAGACGTGATGTGGGAGTTCAGTTGATCAACAAGTCTGCAAAGTTGCCTACCTACACGACAAGCAGCTCAACAGAACACCCCTTGACCTCTCCCAAATATACACAAATCCCAGATGATATCACAATCAAAGCAGCACAGAGAAAAAAAGCAGTAACGGCCAGGTCAGGATTTAACTATCAACTGACCAAAGAAAGAAGAAACCTCCTATCCTTCACCCTTCCATCCAGGCAGGCAGGCTACCCCATAAAATCACCACCACCCTCTTGTCTTGCTTGCCTCTGTCGACCTGCACCATCTCCAAAGGACAAGAAGAAAAAGAGAATGAGTGAACCATCCCCCACTCAGTGCGATGCGATGCAGTCCCGTGCTTGACTTAGACCAGAACGGCAACCGCGCACGCCGCAGCCATAACAACGCAGTAGAACCCGCTATTGCCACCGCCGCTGCTGCGCTGGTTGTCACGGCCGCTACCGCGGCCAGCGATGACGCTGGAACCGGAGCTGCTCACGATGATAGTCGTCGACGGGTGGCTGGGGGTGATGGACGGCAGGGTGTAGGTGAAGCTGCTGTTGGCTGAGGGCTGGGGCAGCATGCCGGTGCCGACCGTGCCGACTGTGCCCAGGATGCCGGTGCCGGTGCCGGTGCCCATGAGACCGATGCCGGTGCCGGCGATGGGAAGCGTGGTCGTGGTGGTGTCGTCCTCCAGCACCGTCACGGTGAGGGTGATCCACGAGTTTTGGGCGGTGACGTAGGTTGTGGTGTAGGTCGTGGTGCGGTAGTGGTGGGTAGTCGTGCTGTTATTGGCGGTTGAGGCGGAGGCGGAGGTTTGGGTCGTGGAGAGCGGAGCGGTGGTCTCGCTCATGGCTGTGGTTGAGGCCGTCTCGGTTGCGGTCGAGGTTGACGTCTTGCTCATGGTCACGGTCGAGGTCTGGCTCACGGTTGTGGTCAGGGTCTCGGTTGTGGTGACGGCCGTCGAGACGCTGCTGCTCGTGGCATTGTTGTTGCCGCCCGACAGGGAAGTGGTGCCATCGGCGGTGACAGCGTCGTTGGCGGAGATGGTGGTGACGGTGACAGTCACGGTCTGGGGACCAGAGCAGGCTGAGTCCATGGCGCTGGGAAATCTGTGTCAGTATGCTTGGTCTGGCACAAGTCGGGCTCTCTGGAACACTTACGTGACGGTGGAAGAGATCGGAGTGACAACCATACCACCAGATCCAGTGGCAGTGGCGCCGTCGACAGTCTCGGTGACAAAGGCAGCAGAGGGGGCCGGGTAGGTAGTGCCGCTGGTGAGAGAGCAGACGGAGCCCGTGACAGAGCTGGTGGTGTTGACCTCGAAACCGCGAGCGACAATCTGGGTGGTCTGGCTAGCCTCGGGATCATCAACATCGTGGGCAATGGCACCCGTGATGTGGGAGGTGACTAAGGGAAGCAAGAGTCAGCACTGCCCAATGCACAGGATGGAACGAACGTACCCATGGCAAGGCCGATGATCATGTAGACCAACAGCATGATCCAGAAGACCGTCATGTAGTTGCGCTGGGTTTGCTTGATCTCTTCGCAGTTGCGGCACGGGTCCTTCGGGTCGAGGTAGCCGAGCTCAATGAGGGCTGCGACAGATTCCTTCTCCTGCTGAGCACGCTTGGCCGCCTTGGCCGCTTTGGCCTTGGCTTTGGCATCAGCTTTGTCGCTGATGGGATCCATGATGGATGCTGTGTCGGAATGGACGATTGAGCGACTGCCAGGGAGCTTCTGGTTAGCAAAGATGAACTGCGTACACGACTTTGTGTTGACCAGACAGGGGAGCGGCGCGTAAAGAGATGTTGGTGTTTGTTTGACAGGATGAATGCTTGAGAACAACATGCGACCAAGCGATCCGTCGGTCAAGCCAAATATGTGGTGGTGAGCTCCGGCCTCATCGCCGCGGCGACCGACGACCGACGACCGCGCGCGTCGACATCTCGACCAATAATTCGAAAAATAAAACCGTGAAAAAATTATTACTTACTTGATTCCGGATCTCTGATGCCGGTAGATAGTCGGGATGCCGAGAACGAGGGTTGCGCGTGCCGAGTGATGGTGGGTGCGGGCGCCGAGAGAACGATGGGGACGGTTGGTGGTGGGAGGAAGAAAGGCGGCGAGAGATAGAGGGCCGGGACTTTAAAGAGGTCCCGGAAGGCGAGTGATTGGAAAATTGTGCGCCAGCTTAGTTGTGCCGGGAAGGTGGGAAACCAAAATTCACAACAGTCGGCCAGTGATTTTCAAGACTTGGGATGAATTGGCAACCCAGTGCTGGCCTCCCTCTTTTAGAACTCGCCAGCAGAATAACAGGATGGTTACCGAGAGGAGAAGAGCCTAAAAAAGACTTTCGGCTCCAACAGAGGCTTTCCTCCGCAGACCAGTACCCCCCCTATTCTCCTGAGGCACTCGCGTGTGCCCAGCCAAAGCAAGCAGTCCATCAACACAACTTGCTCTTCATCCACTAGGACCAGAGTAAATATGTTTGCTGCCAGATTAGTGCTGCGTAAGGGGTGTGGTCTTCAGGCATGCGGTAGTACGCAAACTACTCTTCTCTTCCCGAAGCCGGCAGCCACTCGGCTGCTGCCACCCACACCGAAGCTAGGAATTCTGGCTCACCATATTTCCAAGATGAGGCAAGCATTATAATGGGCGAGATTACGGGCCTTTCCATCCTGTCCACCCACGCCTCAGGATGCCACCGCCTCAATGGTCCTGGACTTTGGCAACTCGTGATGCCATATTCGAGCCCCTGACTTTGGAAACTCGAGGAACAGAGGCAAGATACTCGGCACTGAAAGGGTACTTTCAGCTGCTCGGGGCTAATAATGAGAAAGTTTCTTGAATTGCTCCCGGTGTCTGCCCGAGTCCTGACCAGCCCATACCGTGTTCAGTGTCTAGTAGAAGCTTGAGCATCGAGGCATCAGGCCTCCCAAGGTTCCAGGAACCGCGGTGAGAGCCAGCCAAAAAAAGCACCATGTTCCATACACAACACTCGGAAACGGGAAAGGGGATATAGGTGGCGGCTGGGGAGACCTTGTGACAAAGTAAACAATAGCCCCTGAGTCTTGGCATGCAGAAACATTTGTCTCCTTCCCCGAGGCCATAAGAGCAGGAGAGTCCATAAATTGAAATGTCAGGCACGTAAGTAAATTACCCCCCTCATAACCTGGACGAAGGGCTGTGTTGGAAAGAGAGGGAGGTGATGCCTTCCTTGCAGACAAGGTTGGTGTTGTTGACATTGGTGCGCCGTCGCCCGGGCCACTGCGACTTTCCAGCAATTTATTTGCTCCACGCCCGGCCCCACCCAAAATGCAACTCGCAAGCTACCCAAAAGCTACGCGACCCGAAGCGCGTACCACGCACCACTCGACTCTCCACCTCTCCGATAATTAACAACAGGCGATAACTACCCAGCATCATACCTCCCATAAATACCGTCCTGCGCATCGCCGCGACTCGGGTAGCGCAATTTTCAGAGACCGATTCTGTCAAAACCCCCGACGTGCCGCCTCCGCGAAGCGCCAATTGCCCGTCGAGTTCGCACACACGCGCTGCACCGTCCACCGACTTTCGTCCCCGCTCTCGTCATCCATCGGACGGCGAACTCGAGACTGAGACCGATTCACCCACACGATTGTCATTGGGCCTCGACTATCCCGCGATACAATTGAAGATCGCCTCGCGCCATGGCGCCTCGCCGGAGCGCCGCCGCCGCGGCCGAGGAGCAGGAGCCCGACGAGGGAACCGTCACGCTGCAGTTCAACGAGCCGCTGACATGGCGCCCTGGGAAGCCGATTGCCATTGACGCACTTCTCAAGCGGCTCGACCGATTGACTAGGGAGCTGGCCGAGATGGACCAGGAAATGACCGACCCGGCGTCGCTCACCAAGGTCGCCAAGGAGGTCGCATCGCACCAGCTGCTGAACCACAAGGATAAGGGCGTGAGGGCCTACACGGCCTGCTGCGTCGTCGATATCCTCCGCCTCTGCGCCCCCGATGCGCCCTTTACCCCGTCCCAACTCAAGGACGTCTTCAATCTCACCGTCACCTCCATCATACCCTCCCTCTTTGACCCCTCGAATCCTTACAACAACCAGCACAAATACGTCCTGCGCTCTCTGGCCGAGATTAAGAGCATTGTCCTGCTGCTCGACGTCGATGGAAGCGAGAACCTCCTGCTCCACCTCTTCTCTACCATCTTCGACGGCGTGTCAGGGTCAAAGTCGGCCTCGGGAGAACAGGTCGCCAAGGATGTCGAGTATAGTATGCAAGAGCTGCTGGGCGTGCTTGTTGAGGACGCCACGAGCCTACCGGCAAAGGTTGTCGACGTGATGATGGCCCAGTTCCTTAGAGCGGCTGCGCCCGGGGGCGGCAGGGAAAAGCACAACCACGTCCAGCTTGACGAAAACCAGGCTACCCTCCTGGCCAAGGAGGAACCCGAGGCCTACCAGATCGTCAAGCACCTGTGCCAAGTGTTCCCCGACAAGATGGCCCGCTTCGTCAGCCAGTATTTCAGCGACGTTATCGTCGACGCGACGGGTTTTGCTGGACGCGCCGACCACAGGGATGGGGACGGTGACGATGATGAGGCGCCTTCTGGTCCGTCCGAGTCGGATTTGCGCGAGTTGAGGAAAGCGCACACGCTCATCCGAGAGATCTGGAAGGCCGCGCCCCAGATCCTCCAAAACGTTGTCCCGCAAGTCGATGCCGAGCTCTCGGCCGACAACGGGCACCTGCGCCAGCTTGCCACCGAGACGCTGGGCGACATGATTTCGGGCATTGGCGCTGCCGGGCCCCCCCCTCCCCCGACACTCGACCCGTCTGCTTATCCACCACTCAGGTTGGATGACGAGGATAAAGCCGAGGCCCCGGCGGCCAACATGCTGACTACACCCCTCTCGGCCATTTCTTTCTCCCAAACCCACAACATGACCTTCCACAACTTTCTCAGCAGGCGGAACGACAAGTCGCCAGCCATCCGCGCCGCTTGGACAACGGCTGTGGGCTACATTCTGTCAACCTCGGCCGGTGGGATTGGTCTTGGGCGCGAGGATGAGACGGCGCTGATCCAGGGCATTGGAGAGAAGCTCTCAGACAGTGACGAGAAAGTCAGATTGGCAGCCGTCAAGGCCATTGAGTGCTTCAGCTTCCGGGACATCATCCTGAAGCTTGGGCCCAATGGAGGCGTCGGTAAGGATGGATCCGTCTTAGCCACCCTGGCTGATCGCTGCCGTGACAAAAAGCCAGCTGTTCGAGTTGCCGCCATGTCCCTGCTGGGGAAGCTCTGGGGAGTTGCGAGCGGAGAGCTACTCGCCGGCCACGAAGCGGTTACAGCTGCCCTCGCGGCCGTCCCGAGCCGCATCTACAACTCGTTCTACGCCAACGACCTTGAACTTAATGTCCTGCTCGACCGCGTCATCTACGAATGTCTCGTACCCCTCTCGTACCCGCCACCAAAGAAGGCGTCTAAGAATGCCAGTTCCAACGGAACCTCTCAATCCCAAGCTGCTGGAGCAGCGGTGTTCGATCCGGATGCGATCCGGGCAGAAAGGATACTGCTCCTCCTCCGCTCTCTCGACGCCAACGGTAAAAAGGCCTTCTTCGCCATGCAAGCCCGGCAGCCCCAGTTTGCCCACGTCCTCGAGACCTACGTCAAGCAATGCGATCAGTTCAATGGAGGCGTCATGGACGAAAATGCCTCCAAGAAGATTGCCAACCTCACCAAGACAACTCGGTACATCTCTCAGTTCCTCCCCGATGGGGCCAAGGCGGAGCAGGAGCTCTATCGGTTCGCCAAAACCAATGACCGGCGCAGTTATAACCTGATCAAATATGTGATTGGCCAGGAACACGACTTCAAAACGGTCCATAAGGCACTCAAGGAGCTGATGAAGCGCATCCAGGCCAGCAAAGACTCCGTTGTTCGCGATACATTGCTGCCCCTCCTCTACCGGTCCGGCTGTCTGATGTTCAACCGCAGCCATCTCGCTGCCATCATGGAGTACTCGAGGTCGGACAAGGACAGCATGGGCGCAGCCGCCCACGAAATCCTGAACGAGATATCGCAACGGAATCCGGACCTCTTCAAGACGCATATCGGGCAGCTCTGCAAGGATCTTGTTGACCAGTCTCCCACGCAGACACGGGAGAATGATCCGGTGGTTGTCGAGACGCTGAAAGCCTGCTCGACATACGCGCGCAAGTACCCCAAGGACGTACCGACTGATAAGGAGTTTATGCGGACTATGGCCAACTATGCGCTCTACGGCCAGCCTGCCAGGGCGGCCAAGTATGCGGTGAACATCCTGCTCGCCAAGAAAGACGACAAGAGCCTCGTCAGCGCGACCGACCTCCTCCAGCGGACCATGAAAGACTGGTCATATGGGTCCAAGAACTTCCTCAACAAGCTGGCCGCCGTGAGCCAACTCGAGCTCCTCGCGCCCAAGATAACGGAAGAGGCAGAGGACAAGATCTTGAACATGGCGGTTCAGCAAATCCTTCTCGATGTTCGGAAAGTGGCTAGCGCCAAAGACCCAGACTGGGCCGACGACGCCGACTTGGACGAGGAATGCCAAGCCAAGTGTCTCGCCCTCAAGACCCTCGCCAACAGGCTGAGGAGCATGGAGGACGTTGACGAAGCCAAGGAGAAGGCCAAGCCGGTCTGGAAGCTGTTTATGAAGCTGATACGGTCCAAGGGAGAGCTTTCCAAGTCCAAGGAGACGCCGAAGCACCACCGGGCGCGGTTAAGGCTCCTTGCGGCGCAGCTGCTGCTGAAGCTGTGCTCGCAAAAGCACTTTGACGAACTGCTCTCCCCCGAGGATTTCGACGCGCTCGCCCTCACAACGCAAGATGCGGTGGAAGAGGTCCGCCATGGGTTTGTGAGGAAGCTGCAAAAGTACCTCGCGGACAGCAAGCTGCGGTCCCGGTTCTACACCGTCATCTTCCTGATGGCGTTTGAGCCCAGCGCCGAGTTCAAGCAGCGGACCGAGACCTGGATCCGGTCGCGGGCGCGCCACTTCCAGGACAACAAGCAGCCCGTGCTCGAGGCCGTCATGCCCCGCCTGCTGTCCCTCCTCGCCCACCACCCGGACTACAGCGCAGAACCGGACGAGCTGGTCGACCACGCCCGGTACCTGCTCTTCTACATCAGCCTGGTCGCGACCGAGTCCAACCTCGGCCTTATTTACAAGTACGCCGAGCGCGTCAAGCAGACGCAGGACGCGCTCGACCAGCGCGGCAACAACCACCAGGTGCTGAGCGACCTGGCGCAGGCCGTCGTCAGGAAGTGGCAGGACAAGAAGAACTGGGTGTTCAACGCCTACCCGAGCAAGGTTGGCCTGCCCGTCGGGCTCTACAACGCGCTCAAGTCGCACGACGAGGCGCAGGCCATCGCCGAGAAGCAGCTCGTGCCGGACGGCATCGACGAGAAGCTGGACGAGCTTCTCCGGGCGATGGATCGGAAGAAGGTAAGCCCCCTCCCCTCCCGCTTTTTTGTCCCCTGCCCACCAACCCCATCTTCGTGACCTAAACTAACCCCACCCCCCTCCCAGAAACGCAAATCCACCGACGACCGCGGCACCGACTCCAACCACCCCTCCAAAAAAGCCCGCGTCCAGTCCAAATCTGCCTCCTCCGGCCAGACAAAGGAGCCCAGACCCATCAAGAACGCGAAAAGGTCGACGACTGCTACCTCCACCCCCAAGCCCAAGAAACATTCGTCGTCGTCCTCCGCCAACAGCAGCAAGGCCAAGAAACCCGAGAGGGCCGTCCCGGACTCGGAGCGCCGGCGGAGCGGTCGCGCCAGGGGCTCGAATGTGAACCAGTCGTATATGGAGCGTGATTCGGACGATGATGATGAGGAGATGCTTGATGGGGTTGCTGAGTGGGAGTATGAGAATGGGGATGGGGAGGGGAGTGAGGAGGGTGAGGGTGAGGGGGGGAGTGACCAGCAGGAGGAAGGGGGGTCTGAGGGTGGGGATGAGATTGGGGAGGAGGAGGACGTGGAGGAAGAGGTGGAGGAGGTTGAGGAGAAACAGGCTGGTAGGGGGAAGAGGGTTCTCGCGACTAGGACAAAGGCAAAGGCGAAGGTGAAGGCGAAGGCTGCGCCGGCGCGGGATGAGGAGGAGGAGGCTGAGAAGTCGGCGAGTGATCTCTCGGAGCCGGATAATGGGGATGTGGAGATGGAGGAGGCGGGCGAAAATGGGGTGGAACAGGAAGATGAGGAGGAGGTAGAGAAGGAGGAGGAAGAACATGATGAAGAGGACGAACCGGAACCGGAGCCTTCGCCGCCGCCACCGGCACGGAACGCTCGCAAGGCGAAAGCTGCCGCTGCCGCTGCCGCTGCCGCTGCCGCTGCACCGAAGCCCAAGCCGAAGCCGAAGCCTGCTGCCAAGGGCAAGGCTGCGCCCAAAGGGAAGGCTGCTACCGCTGCTAAGGCTGCTGAGAAACCTGCGCCTGCGCCTGCCAAGACAGGGGGCAGGGTGACCAGGGGGAGGAAGAAGGCTGGTGATGAGGATGAGTGAATGTGCGTGCTTGCTGGCTTGCTTGTTAGTCGCTGAAGTGATTGCTGGATATGGATTGAGGAGGGGGGAATAGTTTGGGGTTGGCAGAGCTGTGAAATGATAGGAGGCGGAAGCTTGAGTTCAGCTGATCGATGAAGGGGAGGATCGTCAGCCAGTATGGTGATTTGTTGCTTTGGTTTTTGCTTCCATTTCGGTCTGGGGGTGTGGTGCGGTCGGTCGTAGTCGTGGTTTTATATCGTTTGTATCAAGTACCTTACCTGTTCATACCCACCGTGCTCAGCTGTCTGTTCGTTGTTGAACGGGGGGTGGCTGCTTGCTTGAATTGCTAGTTTGGTATTGCTCTCTTCCTGTTTCAGGGATAAGCTGGTGTGGTGGGTTGTTACATTTGTCCTAGGTCGAAGGTGAAGTTCCCTCGCGTGGTATCTGGGCAGATTGTCATTTGTGGCTGTTTATACAAATTCTCCAAGATTGTCCCCCCTTTTTTTGCTGGCAACCAGGACCACCAAATGGAAGCTTGATTAGCCACACTGGCAAACTCAACACCACCCATCATAACCCAAACGCCCACCCACCCACCAGCAATAAGCCCCCTACGGTCGACCACCACAGCTCCCTTGACCGCGCCCCCCCACTCTCCTCGGATACAGTCTGATTATTCGTCATATTCCCATGATCCCCAAAGAACCAATCCGCAGCACTCCAGTTCCCGGGCGTCACATCCGGAATCCCACCTATCAACAATGTCAGCTATTTCTTGCCGAATCGTGACATCGGGGGCAGCCTCGGGAGCAGGACTGCTGTCTCGGGGGCCGCCGGGAGTCACCCGAGAAGCCGTGAAGGGGAAGAAATGAGCTCGGATTGTTGCTTACACACGGTCCTCGGCGCCGCCGGATCCCGACACCGCCCTGCCCAGTCCCGCTGCCGTTGCCCCATCGACGAGTTAAAGTACGCCTTAACAGACCTCACCACCAACGCCGCATCCCGCGCGGGGGGGCCACCAGACCAGCGCTCGTTCCCGTTGCTCCAGTGCTGCAGGATCAGGTGCCCCGGCGACGACGGCACCGCGGGGCCGGCCATGCGCGCAAGGAGTTCGCCGTCGGCGTAGAAGAGCACCCGGCCGGGGAGGTAGTCGATGCGGTATTCGTGGAAAGTTTCGGTGGGGTCAAAGGGGAGGTAGGCCTGGATGAAGTTGCCTGTCTGGGATGCGTCGTAGCCGGCTAGGGCCGCTTCGCGGGACTGCAGAACGAGGTTGACGGGGTAGCTGCTGTTTGTGGCGTTGAAGTCTTTGGTGAGGAATTCCATGTCGATTTCTTGCGTGTCGTTGAAGTACTACCGGGCCGAAACAGTAGGTTAGTCGGTCGGTCAGTTACCGTCGCCCTCACTCTATAGGAGGGGGTAGGGAGGGAGGGAGGGAGAGAGAGGGAGAGAGCAACAACAAAAGCGAGAGCAAACGAGACCAAGAACCAGGCAACGGGGAAGGAAGAAAGAAAAGGAACAACTCACCCAAAAAAACGCCGCGCAACTCCCCCCAACCCCGGGAACCTTCACCACAGCCCGAAACGTCCCCCACCACAGATCCAACCGCTCCGTATCCAGCTCCGCGCCAGACACCATCCCATCCACAACCTCGCTCCTCACAACCAACTCCAACCCCCCCTCCCCTGCATGATCCTCTGCGTCGTGGTGGTGGTACCGCACGTTCTCAACAGCAAACATCTCACCGTACACCCCCCTAGCCCGCTCGCGTGTCAGGTTAAACGCCTGCGGCGCCCAGTCCGTGTCTTGGGAGATGCCATTGTTATCGTTGTTGCCGTTTTGGTTAGTGTCGTCATTGGCAAGGCGGGCAAAGTTTGTCTCGAGCAGGTCGGTGAAGAGGGCGTGCTCGGAGCCGCCGTCGACGGTGGCGAGGTAGCCGCACTCGCAGTCGGCCAGAGCTAGAGGGGGGCAGAAGCAGCAGCAGAGGAGGAGGAGGAGGACAAAGGTGATGGTGCTATGAATAAAGGGGAGGGAGCACCCGAGGGGGGACCGGTGTCGTGGAGTGGGCATGGCTGAGGCGGGGGGACGTCCATGGCCCATGGCCTGCCTGCCTGCCTGTCTTTCGTCGGGTTGGGCCTTGAGGGGGCGAGAGGATGAGGCGAGCTGGGAGATTCTGCGGCAACTGTTTCTCCTTCGAGTCCCCGTCCCTCAGTTTCTCCCTTCCCAAAAACCTGGCTGCGTTACGCAGGGCAGGGGCTGAAGAGGCAGCTGTTAGTCAGTCACACAAGGCAAAGGGCAAACACTAGACCCGAGTCCCGTCCCGTCTAGCGAGACAAACAACGGACGAAGTAGAAGGTTAAACTCTGAGACAAACAGACAAGTCGAGTCTATGAAAGCCGGACGAGCGAGCGAGGAAGGGGAGAAAAGGCCTGGCCAGACCCGACTCGAACCCCTCAGCCATCCATCTGCACAGGAAAGGACTTGAGGCAAGGACCCGTTCCATCACTGTGAAGGAGCGGAGGCGGGCACCCGTAGTTTGAGATAGGTCGTAGGGAACAAGGAGTGGGAGCTGCAGGAACCCGTCGTGAGTGAGAACTTACGGCATGTTGCACGAATTAACTGCCAATATCAATCAGCTCGCCGTGTTCTTATCGCGGCGCCTCCTGGCTGTCAGCCAGCCCCAGCCCCGGTTTGGAAGATACGAGCTGTTCGGGATTCAGGGGACGAGCCCCAGAAAAAGGAGAGGGAACACATGCGGCACCGCCTCGACAACTTGGATAGTGGAGATGCACATTTGATACTGACAGTCCGCTGTAAATATCTACCGATTAACCGAATCAACCCAATCAAAGAGACAACCGCGAGACGGGTTTGAGGTAAAATTATCAATCTTGTGTTGAGCGAGCGCTGCGCGGCTACCTCTGCGCCATGAAAAAGCCCAAACTGCTACCAAAGGAGATCCCACCCACCCCGCCAAACAACAGTCCCAACCGCCCATCCATCCGCTCGAGTTCCATCCTCTCGAGTACCTCCCTCCCTAGATCCCGCCCGTATCTAGTACAGGAAGTAGAACAGATGGGGCAACAAATAAAGAGCAAAACGCAAAGCATAACAGAGATGCAAGGAGAGAAGCAACAAACAGTATATCGAACAAGGTATCCGAGGCGAAGCGAAGAAAGGAAAAAGACAAGAGGAAATGCTGTGAAGGCAAGATTAAATAGTCAGTAAGCGGTGTTAATGAAACACAGAGAACGAAGTAAAAAGCCCTCCACATGGACCAGCCAACAGTGCAGATATTAGGTTTGCGGGAGCGGTGGTCCTCCCACTGGACCACTGTGAATGCGAAACCGTACCAAACCTGCCCCCATTTGCCGAGCCCATGAACGATAATGCAGAAGCGAAATGCAGAAGACAACCAGAGGAAGAGCAATCCCCAAGGAAACGAAGCCCCCAACACCACCCGGGCGCCTGACCAGACCGACGAAGAGACATTACCCCCGCAAGGAAACAGGAAAAACACCAAGGAAAGACAAGGAAACTGAACGCAGAGAGGTATATGCCCTAGGAAACCCCACCCATACTCAACAGACGACAAAGGAAATCGTCAACGTCATCAAAGTTAGTACACGCTGTCCTCGTCCGCGCCCTGAGAGGTCATGGACGGCGTCGAGACGCTCGAGGAGGCAGCAATATCGTCCACATAGCCGATCAAGGCCTGCGAGTGGAGGCGGAAGGATTCACCCATCAGCCGAGTGATTCTGTAATAATTGTCAGCAGGTATCCTTTGATTCAAAACGAAAGAGAAATAAACTCACCCCCAAACGACCACCTCGTCCAGCATCGAGCCCCAGAGACGGGCCACGACGGAGCTCAAGTGCGTAGTATACGTCTCGTCGAGGTCCTTGTCGAACAGCTGGCGGATACGGTTGTACATGACCAACTCCTCCTCGGTGGCCGGCTCCTCGTCATGTTCCAGACGATACAGCCACAGGCTGAGGATGATCATGAGATCCATGCCGCACAGCGGGTGCTCGATGCTCCAGTTGGTCGGCGACGTGCGGGCGACCCAACGGACGCCCTGGAGAACCGCCGTCTCGATGCAGTTGTAGCACTCCTGGATGACCTTGAGCATCTCGCTCGAGCGCTTCACACGGTCCCTCGCGTTCGACATGGCCGCAGCGACCTCGTACGAGTCGTGGTACCGAAGCGCCTCCTGAACCGTCTTCAGGTCCACCTCCAGCCGGGCACGCGCATTGCGGAACATGGCCTTGGCGTTGAAGATCAGAGGATGGCCCTTGTGAGGCGCGCTCAGCGGCACCGAGAAAGCCTCGGGCTCGCAGAGATCCAGGGACTTCTCCCACGTCTCGAGAGCAAGCCGCAGCTTGTACTCGGTGACCACGTCTTGCAGCGCCTCGGGGCTGCGCTTGTGGTACCAGACCTCGAGGAAGAGGGCGTTGATCATGACACGAGTCGCGAAGGCGCTGTACTTGAGCGTCTCACCCTGGAAGAGGTTGTCGTGAGCATCCATAAAAGTAACGCTGGGCGAGACCTTGAGGTGGTCTTGCCAGGCATCCTCGGCAACCTTGATGTTCCACAGAGCCTCGGTGGACGGCAGCTCGAGATCCTCGAACTCGTTGAAGCTCATGGCCGGCGTGTGGTTGTATGTCAGCGTCAACAAACCAAAGAAGATGTAGACGGCGTAGTATGTACGGCGGCAACCTTCGTCTTCGACCCACTCGGCGCGGGTCGGGGCGCGACCCTCGCGAGCTTCCTGGCGAAGCTTCAGTTCGTATCGGTTTCCAGCAACCATGTTGGCAAGCAGGCTCTTGATCGAGCACGCCCATTCGAGGCCCTTGGGATCGCCGCTCCAGCTGGCAAAGATCATGTTGAGAAGCGAGCTCTGCATGGTCCAGAGAGGGCACTTCCGGGAGCTGAAATTCTCCTTGTTCTGCAGGAACTGGTTGACAAGCACCTTGGACCCGATGTGGAGCATGTAGGCCTGCTCCTGGTCGAACGCGTACAGGGCGCCGATGGAGAGAACAGCCAGAAGCAGCGGCGGCGACATCCGGGTCGGCTCAAAAGACGCCGGGTGCAGGAACGGCAGGTGATGGTGAAACAGGCCAAAGTAGGTAGCCAGATAGCGGTTCAGCGAGGGCAGGTTGGGGACGCGGAAGCCCTCGGGGATGGCGTGCTCGCTATCGTTGCTGCGGATGTTGTCAAGGATCATGTTCCGTTCCTCATCGCTGTGGACCTGAGGGGCCTTGAACCCGGATGCGGGCTGGGAGGCATCGACCGGAGTATGGGTGCGCTGCAGCGGGAAGGGCGACTGTGGCGTGGGCGTGCCGGCGGCCGAAGGGGGAAGCGAGTTGACGAGCGCCTGCAGACCCGGAGCCATGACGTTGGCATTTTGTCCGGCGAGAGGATGCAGCTGGCTGGAGTTTTGCGCGTCGAACGACGTCGAGGCAGCCGAGCTGATCGAGTGTGCCTTGTGTTCTTGGGACATGAAGCCATCCCACTGCGACAGGCCGATGGCGCCGTTGGGGTATGTGACTGAGGGCTCCATCATAGACGAGTTCTGCGAGAAGGACATGCTCGAGCTGCCGTCGTAGTGGCCGCTATTCGCTCTGGCCGCTGCGGTCGCCTTCTGATGGAGGTCAGCAACAAGCATGGCCGCGGTCTCGACGTCGAAAATGCCGTCGCTGCTGGCTTCGATTTGCTCAAGGGCCGAGGTATCGATGGCGATGGCCGACTTGGAAGGGCCGCTAGCGGGTCTGGCAGTCTTAGGGCCGCCGCGACGCTTGCCGTCGCTGTGGAGAGGAACGCCTCCATCTTTGGCATGGACAGTACGATCGTGGCGGAGAAGAAGATCGCGCCGCACAAAGGTGCTGCGGCACTTCATGCACTTGAACGGCCGCTCCTTGGTATCTGCATCGCCATGTTAGCTTCGAGGGGGAGGCAGGCGACTGGAGTCCAAGAAAGAGATCAACCTACGAGACCGCTCATGTCTGCTCCTGTGCTCGCTCCTGCTGAAGGCCCGGTTGCAGAACTGGCACTTGTACTTTCTCTCTGGGGCGAGTGAGGTCTTCCGGGTCGCCGGTGTTGATGCAGCCGAGGCTGGCATGACTGCCACGCTTGCGCCAGGCATCTTGCGGACGATTGTCGCGAGTCGCAGTCGAGCGGGGAACTCGGGTCGGCTGCAACGGGGATTGACGGCGATGGCGACAATGACGACAACGGTGCTCGGAAGTGGTGTTGGACCCTCCTCACAGAACGATAGTTGAGATCGCCTGACTCCTCGCTCGCGCGCGCGCTCTCCCGTGGGATTTAAAGTGTGTCTTGCGGACTCGTGGTCGTGTGGCTGCTCATTGGTGATATGATCATGGAATAGATGCCGACGAGGGGTTGAAGAAGGTGGCCTTTCGCCAGATGGATCGGGGATGCGTCTTGCTGCAGCGAGCGAAGACAGGTGGTGGTTGTTGCGGGCACGAGTTGTGGTCGGCCGGAAAGTGGTGGTGAGAGTGGAAGTGGGAAGTGGGAGGGGTTTCGGAATCGCTGACGATGGGAAAGAAGGGGGGACGAGAGGGGAAAAATGGGCTGCGGAGGCTCGCGGAGGGGGGAAAGGGAAAGGGCAACTGCCAATGCAGGTGGGGGTGCCACCCCAGCGACCAGCGACCAGCGACCAGCGAGCTGCGTGCGAAAGGTGGAACAATTTTGCTTTGTCCCGAAGGGGCCTAGCGGCTCGCGTTCCCAGTCAAGGCCGCGAACGAGCACTGGCGGACCCACCGAGTGGTTGGGAGTCCACGACCAGTCATCTACTTTGCTCGCAAGGACGCCGTTTGAGCTTGGAGCAGCACCCCTCGACCGCTGTCCCTCAATGAGAGCGGTGAGGATACCCTGCGATGCCTCGACAGAAACAACAGCCCTTTTCATGCGCTTCTGGCGCGCGAGAGAACGTCTGGCGGGGTGTCGCACAGCTGTCATCCAAGGTCTCGAAAGTCTCGCGCAAGTACTCGCAAAATGAGGTGGGGTGAGAGGGGGGCACGCGGGGCAGAGCTGGAATTAGCAGGACGGGTATCCCATCTTAGACCTGACGCGGCGTTTGTGAGAGCGGCCTATCATTTGTCTCTTCGACCCTAACGCGTTGGAGAACGGAGCTCCCGGGCTCGCGTTTGGCAGCGGAAATTGGCCACGTTCACGTCTTGGTAGCGCATCCGCGGTTGCTTCTTCGAGCTCCCTCGGTCTCCTGCCCCGCCCCCTCAGAATTTTCGCAGCGGCGGGTGCAAACAAATCAGCCCCTCGGTGGTTCAAGTCCTCGATGCTCTGGCTTCGAGGGCCGTCTCCAACAGCTGTTTGACTGCGGCCGCTGACCGCCATATGGTGACTGCTTTGGCGTCGAGGAGCCGGTGGAGTCCGGAGCTGCAAGAGCTTGGGACGCGGTGGGTCAGCTAACTCGTCACGGTCGTTGCAGCGTTGTGCTGTCATCGCGGGGCATCGCGAGCGAACGAACTGAAACCTTGGGTAATAAGAAGAATCCACACCCTCGCCCAGCTGTCCAGCACGTTGTCTTGGTACAGCCGTCCCCCAAAATAGCGGTCTCCCGACAGTGCCGTTTATTAGCAGAGGCCCACGGGTGGAGGCGTCTATATGCACGGCAATGCCGCAAGTAGGGCTGCGGCAGCGGGCAGCCGCAGCCAATCCTCGCTGGCCTCGACATCGAAAATGCCACATCGCCAACTCGCAAGTGTCCCGTGACCACAACTCAGCCTACGAGATCGCAATCAGCCCGCCGGCGCCGTCGAGATTGGATTGTTTTTCTGCCTGTCAAAAGTTGGCGGGGTCAATCCCCCAGGCGGAGCTTGTCGGCGCGAGTTCTCGAGCCCCTCCCCCTCCTCGGCTTGTCATCAGACCATTGCTCTCCGGTCCTCCACCAGATCCCTCGGTTCCAGGTGCGCGGTGGCAGCTGGGCTCCGCGATCCACTTCAGCGGGGGCGACCGGTCAGGCTTAATCTCTTGGCGTCTTGGCCGAAGATGGTTAGAACCCGCAGAGAATCCATCGCGACCTGCCCTCAAGCTTCACCCATGGCAGTTGGAGGGGTAACCGTTGGCGGGTAGGTAACACTCATCGCCTGCTGACTGATCACTAAGCGAAGGGGAATCAATGCCAGAATGCCCGGGCAGGCCAGCGTCCCTCTTGTTTGGATGAAGAGAAATTTTCGGCCCCTGAGATTGCGCGCACGGTGGCTGTCAGCCTGCCAGCAAATTGCGCTAATCCGGGGCGGAAGTCGAAGCCGGTTGCTAGCCACATTTGCGGTTCCCGGCTTTGGGAATGCAACCCCTCCCAGGGAACCTTCGATTCTCTTGAGGCCACCCCACCTCCCCACCTGCACTGGTGCATTTGGAGAACGGGAGCTGCTCCCTTTTTCGCAAAGTGGTCGCAGACGCGGCCGGCCCACAGCCAGTCGGTGCGCGTTCCCCGCTGCATTGTGCAGCATGCGGATGTGGAGAGCCCGTTTCTCGCGATCGAGAGGACTGATGACGGCACCGCCTGATAGGTGTTGGCCGTGGTCTTGAGAGGGAACCAACAACAAACGGCGGCGGGTTCCCGAGCTGCTTGCTGATTGCCCCTCCTTTTCTTTTTGGCGGGACACGATGAATTCTCGGGTGCCAATAAGCAATCCTTGAAGCTGGGAAAAGCCGGAAGGGCGGAAGGGGATTTCCCCCCTGCATTTGCAGAAGCAGCTGGGCCACAAATACGGAAAGCTGACCACCTGCGAGGCTGCGATGGACAGGGCGCAAGTCGGTGATCCTACCTAACCAGATACAGGCCTGATCGATCATCGGGGCACAACCACACTGGCACGCACAAAAACTCTGACGACAGCTCGCGATAAAATGGCGGCGGATCTCGGAACTGGACGGGCTGGGGAACGCTTCTCGAAGGAGACAGCGGCGCGACAGACCCTTGCTCCCCGGCGCGCTCGGCGACCACTGGCCATTGAGGTTCCATCGAGGCTCGTCAGCCAAAGCCGCCGCTGATCGCCAGATCGATCCGAGAGCTGCAGCTTGCTTCTGAACCGCTGGGATCACAGTCTCTGTCTCTCCCCTGGTCACTGTCAAACGACTCTTCTGCTGATGAACTTTGACGACTGGTCGTCCGCCTCTTCCTCCCAGAAGAAACGAGGGCGCGTGCTTGCTCCTCCTCCAATGTCATCTCCCGGCGCGCGTTTCGCATGAAGCGTTGGAAGTGGGACCTCGTCTCCATCCGGGTCACATCCGGGCCCTCCAACACATGGCCCGAGGCCGAGGGTTCGGAAATTGGTCCCATCGACTTTTCTCGCTAACCGCGTCCGTCTTCAAGCTCAGCGAGCGCTGACTCCCCGTTTCGCATGAGATGTGAGAGCGGCTCATCGTTGAGGGCCAGTGGTTGTTTCGGGCAGGCGGTTTCTGAGAACTGGCGGGATTCTCACACGCCCTCGCGAGGCCAGTTTCTGACCTATCAAATGCGTGCTCCCAGGGGAAAAAGAAGCAAGCGCCAGGGTCAAGCCTTCACCGCACCTTCAGCAGCGAAAAAGCGGAAGATCCCTTGCTCGGGACGCCCGCCGGTTGCCCCCCAAAGAGGCAATCGCCAAGTGGCGGGTTTGATGCAAGCGACGACCCGGGCGATTTTCTCCCAAACGGCGGTGGCTGGCCCTTGCTGCGTCCCGTTCCGGGCTGGGCCCGTCACCGCCGTCGACGGCCGGCCAGGGGGCTCGAAAGCGACCTAGCCTTGCCTTGTGTCAGGGGTACACGTGGCGCTCAGCTGGCCGCTGTCGTGAGACGGGCCCGCTCCGGCTTGTTGTTGACAGCCGAGAGCCGATCCTCCCCAAACCCGATGGCGGGGAGGCCGGTCACGAGACGCGTTGGGCACGGAGGTTTTGTCGCCATGCCGGGCGTGTGGCGGACCCTTCCGGTGCGCTCGTCCTGGGGGCACGTGCTGCCGTTGTTGGTGCCTGATATTTGGGCTCTTCCCGCTCGTTGCTTCGATCTCTCAACAACGAAGGACTGGCGGCGCAAACCGACATGTTGGCCACTTTGCGAGAACTGCCCACTCAGGCAGCACGCACTGTTGGCCTCCCGACCATCACAGCTGGAGCGATCCAAGACATCTGCGAGGTTTTAACTGGGTTCTGGGATGCCTCTCTCAGCTCATGAACGGGGGCTGAGTCAACGCGCGAGCTTTAAGACCACGTGCTGGCGGGGAGAGTGATCTCGATGAGCCAGCTGATGGGTTATAATGGGAAAGCCTTTTGTCCGCTGCTCCCACAGACAGACACCCCCCACGGAGAGCTTTGAGCCATCAAGGTCTAGCTGCGCTTGATTCGGTCAGCAAACGAGGTCGAAGCAATGGGGCGCGCTGCGTGACCACCCAATCTTTACTGTCGTCGGGTCATTAACGGGCGCCTGAGATTTCGATATGAGGCCACGGGTTTTCGACATCTCGATGTTCGCTGTCGACATCCCTGCCACAGCCCTGACCTCGGTCACCGAGAATGGCAGGTGGGAGGCGTTATCTCGCTGAGATTCATGCTGTCCAGTGAGAGATGAACGTGACTTGAAAAACGAAAGACGAGACGAAACATGAGATACATGAGATGGATTGGCGGATGAGAACGTGAGTTGACGTTGAGAGACGCGGTGGCTGCGTCTGCACCTCCGAGAGGGAGGCAATTACCGGTAGGATGGATTGTGTGGATTAGGTCATCGCGCATGGAAGACCACATCCGACGACTCTGTGTGATGCCATTTGTCCGACTCGGGCCAGACAGACGACGCCCTTGGTCGCACCCAAAGCTTCCTGAAACGGAGACCTGATAAGAAACGTCTGACTCGGGGAACCTGTGAGAGGACTCGATAGCCGGATGATACAAACAATAGTGCTACGGTGCATCCGTCCGAGTCGCTCCTGATTGTAGCCGGCATCTTGCTGGCTCCCGTCCGATCATCCATGTGGCTCTCAGGGGAGCGCGAATTCCGGACGATCGATCGCCCTGTTCAACAAATGACCCGAGATGAGGCATGGCAGATCTCTGGGGTGCGGGACAGGTCAACCGCCGGGGATCCATGAGTAGCAAACCACAAGTCATTCATGCCTTGTGGCAGCGACACTGAGGTGCCCCGCAGCGAGGCTTGCTCGTCCTGATGCCTCCGTGGTCTTCATTCTCAGGCTCTCGGTGCTTCGCGGTGGTGTTGCGTTGTTCGGCAGAGAGTGATTCGGGAATCCATCGCCGATGAGTTCCACACGAGCAACACTGAAGGCGTGGTCGAACAGGCAGGCTCGTACGGTACGTTACAGAACAGTGTGGTACCGACCTCTGGGCCTATCGGTACAGTACCAATGCGCAACTGCATGAAAAGACGCTAGCACCGGAAGAAGGGGGCGGGGTGTCCAATGCCAAGACTCGTGGCCCAGTCACTAACTCCAGGCGAGCGCGACGGGGCAGGACCGCACAAGGCATCTGCCCAACCGTGTGGTTGCAGCATAGGACCCGTGGCTTGGAAAATGGTGGTTTCATGTATGTTTGCAACGAGAGAATTGCAGCCCATGAAGCTGCCCGGGTCTTCTGGAATCAAGCGACGAAGGAAACAGTGGGTACATGGAGGTAACATCCATATCCAGAGATCAGACGTTCAGGTTTCTCCTCGGTTGTACACAGTAGGAAGGAAGTTCTCGAGCACGCCCCGCCTGCCCTCCGGACGCTTTATGCGGTACCGTACCCTGCCCTGGCCCTGTGCACCCCGCCCAAGCAAACGTGCCCTGGGAAACCAACAGGTCTCCCTGGCCTCTTCTCTTCTGAGCCCTTCCTTCCACCAACACAGCCCCGAGCCTCTCCTTGCTCTCCTGACACTTCGATGCAGGCAAGGCCTGGCTTGTGGTGTTTACCCGTATGCCCGTCATTCTCAATACCGTTAGCCGCCTTGACGCATCACCGCCTCTCATTCGCGCAGGGGACGAGTTTGCGGGGAGAGACCTGGAAGACGAGCGGATCCTTCCCAGCGGCCCGCACTTGGACGCCTGTGAAATTGGGCGAATTGCACCCGCTCCCCCTCCCCTCAACCTCCTGACGCGCAGACCATCGACCCCAGCGACCAAGCGACCAGTCAGATCGCCCACCGCGCCTCTATTCGTCCCTTTGCAAGGTTCTCTAGCGCCCGCACAAGAACGACCACCCGCGGCATCACCTCACACTCCCTCGACCATCTTGTGAGTGGTCGTCTTTCTGCAACACCGAAATTGGTCGCCCTCGGTCGTCGACGCTTCGAGCAAAGCAGAGCAGAGCAGAGCCCCAGCCCACACTGCGCGGTTGGCGACAACGCGAGCGGAACACCACAGACAGGGAAGGAAGGACTTTGAGAACGGACGACCCGCACATTGCTTCGCGCATCCGTCCATGTCGCCGCGGCCCGTCGAGACGACAATCTCAACATGCTAATGACGCAGACGCCTGTGTCGGCATTTCAGAGTCAGAACACGTCGACCACTCCCTTGTACTTCGCAGCCGACACAACCCCCGCCATGAACGGCATTGCCAGCGCGGCGCCGCCCGGCGCCATGTACGTGCGCGCCCTCTACGACTACGAGGCCGACGACAGGACCAGCTTGAGCTTCCACGAAGGCGACATCATCCAGGTCATCACCAGGTTGGAGAGCGGTTGGTGGGATGGCGTCATCAATGGCGTCCGAGGCTGGTTCCCGAGCAACTACTGCCAGATCATCACGAGCCCGGACGAGATGCCCGAGCTGGAAGACGGCGGCGACACCGAGCGGATAGATGACGAAAACGACGAGCAAGAGGTTTATGAAGAGGGCCTCGACGACGACGACATATCCGATCACGACGACGGCGAGGGGCTTCCACTCGAGGGGGCCGAAGGCGACCGTTCCAGGGCCGACTTTTGGATCCCGCAGGCCACGCCGGACGGCAGGCTCTTCTACTACAACACCATGACCGGCGAGAGTAGCATGGAGCTGCCGCTCGAGTCTCCCTCATCACTGAACGAAACAGGCCCCCGAGACCGCATGAACGTCAGCATGCCGGACAGGACGAGGCCGCCACCCGAAATGATCGCGAGGGGCCTGACCCAGGAGGAAGAGGAGGAATCCGATGTGAACTCGGCGTCCGAGCTGGAGGGCGAGGCTCTGATGAACGCTGCACGGGGCCCAATGGCCACGACTCGCCGGTCCGGTGCCAAAGACGGCGTCTCGCCCGCCACGTCGATGGACTCGATGAACGGCCAGTCCCCCGGGACCAGGGTGCGAGGTGAGACGTTTGCCAACGGTAACCTCCACGTTCCTCCAGCAGGGACATCGACTTCCTTCACCAGCTCCGCGTTTAATCTACCGACGGCTGCCACGATCCCGCGCTCATTTTTCGACGACGGCACCACCCCGCCGCTGACCTGGACTCGGCTGGTTTCGAACATGAAAAAGTCGGTCGATCGCTACCGCCAAGCCATCGAAAGCGGCCACCGGTCAGAGTATGTGGCACGAGCCGAGGATATCTCGGACCACTTGCGTCTCCTCCTCGCTGCCGGCTCAGGCACGACCGACAACCACTCCGGCCAGCCGTCCATCATCTCCACCAACAAGGCCCTCTATCCCCACTTCCGGGACATGATGTCCAAGTTCTCCAAGCTCGTCATCTCCTCACATATCGCAGCCGCCGACTGGCCAAACGCCGAATCAGTTCAGAAATGTCTGCAGGAAGCCGACGGCGTTCTTCTCGGCGTGTTCAGCTACGTCGAAGTTGCAAGGCAACAGCGCGGCGAAGAAATTCCACGCCTGTTCCCTGGTTTTGTCATCGGATCGAGCGCCGGCGGAAGCTGGCAAAACAACGGTCTGAATTCCCGCGATCCCATTACGTCCAATTTCCTCGAAGACGAAGAGGGCGTCGTGGAGCCCACGGCCGTCCTTGACGGCAAGCTTCTCGAAA
Organism: Parachaetomium inaequale; assembly: GCA_033296685.1. Taxonomy (NCBI): domain Eukaryota; kingdom Fungi; phylum Ascomycota; class Sordariomycetes; order Sordariales; family Chaetomiaceae; genus Parachaetomium; species Parachaetomium inaequale. The sequence goes on along the minus strand of MU854407.1, from coordinate 43,835 downwards.
GGCTGGACGAGCTGAAGCGGATGCTGGTATCCAGCATTCGCGAACTGGAGAAGAATCTGCTGGCTAGTGACAAGGTCGTCACTCCCTATAAGCACGAGGTGATTGGCAACAACATCTGCGCTGCCGGGGGCAAGGTCTTGGACATGTTCAAGCCCTGGATCGCCATGATCGAATCGATCGACCTGTCCTTGCTTGGCAACAGCTTCCAGACGCCGCAGCTCACCGACTTCAGTACCAACAAGCAAAGTCTCTACGACAACATCTCGGACCTGCTTCTGGGCTGCCAAGCCATCGCCGGGCCACTGGCTGATGAGTGGTCTGAAGTCCGGGGTCAGGCCCTGGAGGAGAGACTGGAATATGTGAGGCAATGTGCCCGGGCTCTCGAGACCAACTCTTCCCACATTGGCTTCTCGCTTCAGCTCCTCTCCGAGCAGGTCTCTATGGTCCTCCAACAACAGGAAATCCACGTTCGCGAAGAAGTCATCCACCGGGAACCGCTCAGGAGGATGGAGACAATGCCATACGAACGGCCGCATCAGCGGACAGAATCCCGCGGGCTACCGAGGCCAGGGCTGCCGATAGGGTCACAATCCTTCACAGAAGGCGAGACTCTGCCCGCCAACAACTATCGCAAGGGCGATCCCTCAAAGATGAAACGCTTCTTTGGTGAAGACCCAGAACCGGTGCCGCCGCCAGTGGTTGAGGACATCCCCGAGTTCTTGAACCTGGACCACGAGAGTGATTTGTCATGGGATCTCAAAGTCACGCCCCCAGCTGTCAAGGGCGGGTCTCTGGTTGCCTTGGTAGAGCAGCTGACACGGCACGACAAGTTGGACGCAAACTTCAACAACACTTTCCTTCTCACATACCGGTCCTTCACAAACGCACGGGAACTGTTTGAGATGCTGGTCAAGCGGTTCAGTACCCAACCGCCTGAAGGACTGGCGCAGCCCGACTACGAGATATGGCGAGACAGGAAGCTGCGGCCGATTCGTTTCCGCGTCGTCAACATCCTCAAGAGCTGGCTCGACACCTTTTGGATGGAGGACTACAATGAAGAGACGAAGCAACTCATCCGCGACATGTACAACTTCTCCAGGGACACGATCAAGACGGCAGAAACACCCGGGTCGAGTCCCTTGATGGCGATTTTAGACCAACGCCTGACTGGTAAGGATCTCGGTGGGCGACGCATGGTCCAGACAGTCAACCAGAACACGCCGCCGCCGATCATGCCCAAGAACATGAAGAAGCTCAAGTTCCTCGACATTGATGTTGTCGAGTTTGCCCGCCAGCTCACCATCATCGAGTCCCGGTTGTACGGCAAGATCAAGTCGACTGAGTGCCTCAACAAGACGTGGCAGAAGAAGGTTGGGGAAGGAGAGCCGGAGCCCGCGCCGAATGTCAAGGCGCTCATTCTGCACTCCAACCAGATGACCAACTGGGTGGCCGAGATGATTCTGTCACAGACCGACGTCAGAAAGCGCGTCGTCGTCATCAAGCACTTTGTGGCAGTCGCTGATGTAACGTGCCCCCTTTTTTTGTGTCTAGCTTCGTCTGACAGAAGTGACTGACTGTGAAACAGAAATGCCGGGTACTGAACAACTTCTCCACACTGACCTCGATCATCTCGGCGTTGGGCACCGCGCCCATCGCCCGTCTCAAGCGGACATGGGACCAGGTCCCGCAGCGTATCCAGGCCACCCTGGAGACCATGCGCAAGCTGATGGCTAGCACCAAGAACTTTGGCGAGTACAGGGAAGCTCTACACGCTGGGAACCCGCCGTGCATTCCCTTCTTCGGTAGGCCAACTTTTGTAGGACGCAAAACAGCTGGACTCGATGCTGACTGACCTGCCACAGGCGTCTACCTCACGGACCTCACCTTCATCGAGGACGGTATCCCGTCCATCATCAAAAAGACCAACCTCATCAACTTTGCCAAGCGGGCCAAGACGGCCGAGGTGATCCGCGACATCCAGCAGTACCAGAACGTGGCCTACTCTCTGCAGCCCGTGCCGGAGCTGCAGGACTACATCCTGAGCAACATGCAGGCTGCCGGCGACGTGCACGAGATGTACGACAAGAGCTTGCAGATTGAGCCGCGCGAGCGAGAAGACGAGAAGATCGTGAGGTAGGCAGCCGCGGATTCTTTTTTTTATTTTGCTTTGGTCTTTTTTTGCGTACCTCGCGAGACTGTGATCATGGTGTTAACGTGAATTGTTTGTGCAGAGTCTTGGCCGAGTCTGGCTTCCTATGAGCGAACAAGGGACGAAAGCCCGCCCTACCGCCTGTATCCCTCGTTACAAGCCGATACCTGTTTGCGCGAGTGTCTCGACAACATCTTGTGTGTTTGACGCCTTTTTGGATGTGGACAGCCGTTCGCTATCAACCACCGCATCACTGGCCGAGTACTGTACCACTTGGAGCTGCTGGCGTTACGTTTGTGTTTTGCTTTGAGTACGCGATGCATTCGGGCGTTTCAAACTGAAGGGGCTTCTTCGGTGGCCCTAGTTAGTTGACGGGAGGGATTTGCAACGCATTGGTTGACAAGATGTCTGTCTTTGTTGCACGCATCTGCTGGGTTTGGAAGTGTGTCTCTGAGGAGTCGGACAATGTTTGGTTTCAGCAAGCAGCGCAACACGGATCGGCGGACAATAAATATCGATGGGAACGGAAATCGAGAGTCGGCCATCTCGAAGATGGTCAGGCACAGAGAATTTACAGCACACGACATGGCTCGATACAGCACATCACGAACAGATGCAAAGAACACGACATGAGCGGGTGGGAGGGGCGAGGGGCCGGCTCCTAAGAAGGCTGGCTGGCATGTCGAATCTGGGATGGAAAAAGATATCGAAACCTTTTGAAACACGACAATCCAACACTTACTTGCATGGGCTGGTTGCTGGTTGCCGGTGTTTTTCGGGATGTCATTTCTCTCTTTTTTTTTGGATCTACTACTATATGGCTGGGGGATCGTTGTTCATGAGGCTGGTTGTTAAAAATGGGGGGAGGAGGCAGGGAATGGGGATCATGTCTTCACTTCATATCTTCACTACACCTACTTAAACCTAGCTACCTGAGCTATGAATGAATGGGATGATGGATGGGTAACTATCTGTGTACTGCTGAGACATGGCTCGAGTAGTTGTGTTGACGGTGAGGGATTTCTCCTCCACATGGAGCATGGACTCACTGCTACCCGGTCCCCGTGTTACCGAGCCAGGGGAGGTAAGGTAGCAAGCATGTGGTGGTGGTGGAGGGCCACGTTTACCCCAGGTTTTCGTGTGTCCCGCTTTCTGGGCGGGCATTGGGGGGATCTGAGGTGTCGGCGATTGGAGCCTCCGTCCTGCCTCGGGAGCTCAGTAGAGGTGCTTATTGCAGGCGATGGCGTCCAAGGGAGGGGAGAGTAGCGCCTTCGCAGACGTCATGGAATGCTTGTGTGTTCAAGCGAAGGGCTTTCTCACCATGTATGTGGGTTGACCTCTCCTCTCTGTCTGTGGGCGTTCTCGTGACGGTTCCCCTTTTCCGTTCCCCTTCTTCGTTTGGCACCAAGCCTACCTGTACTCACAGACAGAACCCGGCGGCAAGGAGGACGCAACTTAGTCACATCCTACTCCCATCCAGGTCAGGTCCAGGTAATTAACTCCCTCAGGATGCTGCCATTTCCCCTCCCAGCCGATCTTTCCCCTTCCCCGTGGACGGACCGACGACACAGCAGCAGCCGATCCGTCCACCATCCAACGTCGATCGATCGGATTCACCCGCCTTTTTATCCCCTGACCATCCATCATTGCATGAACAGTACCCCAGATTTGATCATCCAGTGTCGCCGATCCGCACCCGCCTCCTCCTCTCCTTTGACAACTGGCCTGCATCTGTACCGCAGAACGCACTTCCGCCCTTGCAGCAAGCAACTCGATACCCCTCCTCCGTTCATGGGTCCTTTGTCGGTTTGAGCTACAGGACTTGCATGCCGCGGCTGCAGGTCGGCCGCATCCCGCTTGTGTTGGCCACTCATAATCTCTCTGCTTGCTTCCAGTTTGTCTGGGCGGGGTGCCATAGGAGCTTCGGGCTTTTCCTGATTCCCCGTGACAGTCCAATTGCTTACCCAGATCAACTACTCTCCAACTACGGCCGTCGGGTGTGTCGTTCAAGACACTTCCCATGCTTTTGTCCCACATATATCAGCGTTCGCCAACCAACAAGATACCGGGCCGTCAGTTAGTGATGATGGCCAGGCCACGAGCCCCTACCCAAGCACCTTCCTCGGCCCTTTTCAGACCCGACAAGTAATGACACCCCTTCTCAGAAGGGGAACCCTGCCGCAGAGCACTTCCGCTCTGGGCCCTCGGACCATCGGACGTGACGCATCGAGTCTGTGTCCCCTTGAGCCGTGCTGCATACACCAGTAATGCATGCAAGTGCGACAGATCCTTTTGGATGGGATTGGCCCGCGGAGGTGGGAGACGTAGGTGCGTCATCTATTCATGCAGGGCTGCGGGAGAGGGTATTTCGGTGTAAGGGTGTGTATTGGTACGTTCTGGTTTTATCGACACTCAACCATCTCCGTGGAACCGGAATTCTCGGGAGGGTAGAATAGGGGCTATCGGGCGGTGCAAGATGACGTGCAGAGATATTATGTGTGTGTGCGGCGATTGCCTTACTTGCTCCGATTTCGTGTGTCATCTTCCCCCTCCCAGTAGGTCACCCTGAACGGCCCTCCTGGGACCAAGGCTGGAGCCCCCTGGCTCGGCTGGCCGTGAGAATCTTCTGGTGTCCTTCTAGAAGACAGGGCTGACCACCCCATTGGTTGGTCGCAGACGAAGCTGAGCGACATCAACTCCTCTACAATCGATGTGTCAAGAGTCCTTTGTAAGTGGGAACAGCGTTAGACGCCACAGCTCTATACTCTCCGGCCACTTACTAGCTTGGTTAGCTTGAGGCTTCGACAGCAGCAGACTGCCGGTCTCCTTCCTGGAGGCGTGCTTGGAGACGAGAGATTTTCCGCCATGCTATAGAACACAACAAAACCGAGTCCTTACAGCGCCCAATGACGCCAAACGCCGGACCCCATATACAGAACGCCAATAAGCAGAGCCCCCGATCCTCACTTCCCACAATCAATACCTCTCCCTGTCCCTGTCCCTTTCACTCTTCACCTCCTCCTTGACCCCGTCCGCCTCTGGCTCAAGCCCCTTCTTCAGCCTCTCCTCCTGTCTCCGCCAGTGGCTGCCCTCCTCGTAATCCTTGCTGATCTTGAGCGCCTGCCTGAGTCTCTCGCTCTCCTTGATCTTCGCATCGGCCAACTCGTGCACCTGGTGCATCTTAAAGTTGCGCCTCGGCCCAACCCCGCCGCCCCCTCCCCTCCTCCCAGCCCCGTCCTGGCTCTTCTCCATCTCGGCCAGCAGCTTCTTGCGCAGTTCGTCGCAGCGGGATTCGATCTCTTCTTCGTCGACCCTATACCCCCGGCACGTTAGTTAGCTTCTCCGTACCGGATATACACTCCGACGAGGGAGCACGCACTCCTCCTCCTCGAGCTTGTTCCGCAGCTCAAACACCTTGACCTCGACCTCGCGTTTGCGGTCGTGCTCGAGCAGGCCCTTGTCCGGCTGGCGCGGCTTGTGCCGCAGGCTGTCGGCGTCGTTGCGCGGGAGGTAGGGGGCGGCCGTGTCGCGCGGGCGCATGTGCGCCAGGTTGCGCTGCACGTAGCCCGACGTGCCGGAGCCGCGCGGCGTCGAGAGGCCGACGTTGTCGGACATGATGCCGAGGGGCTTGGATTCAACTGCTTCTAAGGCGCAGGTGGGTTGGGTCGGGAGGGATGATGGAGGGTTCTGGCGGTGATGGTTTGGGAGAGAGACAGCTGCCGAAAGGCGGTGAGGAGCGAGCTGGGAATGTCAATGGCCGGCAGAAAATACGCCTCCAATACCAGGTATGCGGGGACCCCTGTTCAATGACTCAACCCCACCATAAATTCCATCTCCATCTCCATCGCCCCTCGCCTCGGAGTCAACCCCTCCAAACTAACCCCGGAGCAGGACGGATTTGTGTGTGCGAGGTTTTTGGTTGAAACCGCATTGGAAGCCACCACCTTCTTGGTCCTATTGCATACCTGACATCAACACACTTCGCGCCTCATCACCATGCCTGCCATCGAGCCCACGGCATCGCAGGGGGTTCTCACAGAAGGGGAGCTGCCATTTCCCCCTGTCGCAAGGGACCACATCCTTCATTGCTCCTACGACTATTGGTTTCCGAAGTGAGAGACACTGGGCGACACTTAGTCTCGAGAATACACCATACTAACGACCTCAGATACCGCGCCTCCTGCATCCGCTCCCGCATCATCCCGCTCACCCCCGACTTCGTCTCCTGGCTGCACGAGGACGGCATCATCCTCGCCGACGAGGGCAAGAACAATGACGATGACACAGCCGCTTCCGACGACGACGACGACGATTGGGAGCCCTCCTTTCCCACCTCCGCGCACCCGCCACCGCCCCGCGACGACGACGATGCCTCAGCTTCCGACTCCGAAACCGAAGAACAACCAGCTCGCCAGCCCCCCGACCTCCGCTTCCCCGCCCTCCACGCCGAGATAACCTCGGCCATCGCCTCCCTCGGCGGCGCCGTAGCCCCCAAGCTCAACTGGTCCTCCCCGAAAGACGCGACCTGGATCTCGCGGCACCCCAACACGATGAAATGCACCTCGGCCAACGACGTCTACATCCTCCTCAAATCCTCTTCCTTCATCTCCCACGACCTCGACCACGCCTTCGACGACACCGTCCCACCCCCTTCCCCCTCCACCACCACAACCACAACCAGCACCAACCCAGACTTCAAACCCGTCCTAGTCCTCCGGTCCTTCTTCAACCCCCTCCCATCCCTCGAATTCCGCTGCTTCGTCAAATCCCGCACCCTCATCGCCATCACGCAGCGCGACCTGAACTACTACGCCTTCCTCGACTCGCTGCGCCCCCAGATCACCCGCCGCATCACCGAGCTCTTCCACAAGATGCGCTTCACCTTCCCCGACGGCAACTTCGTGTTTGACGTGTACATCCCCGAAGCCGACTACGACGACGACGACGCAGAGGGGCCCGACAGGAAGGTTCTGGGCCGGGCGCGGCTGATCGACATTAACCCGTGGGCGCCGCGGACGGACACGCTGCTCTTTGGCTGGGGGGAGTTGCTGGAGAGGAGGGTTGCGCGGCCGTTGCTGGGGTCTGCGTCGGACGTGCAGGAGGGTACAGAGGAGGAGGAGCGTCCGACGACGGATGAGGAGGGGGACACGGAGGACACAGAGGAGGAGGAGGAGGAAGACGAGGAGCCCGAGGTGAGGCTGGTGGAGCACGACGACCCGGCGGCGTACAATTTCAGTTCGCCGCAGTATTCGGCGCATAAACTGCCTAAAGATGTGGTGGACGCCAGTTTGGCTGGGCAGGGTGGGATCAGGGAGTTTGCGCAGCGGTGGCAGCGGATCACGGAGGGGAGGGAGAGGTAGCCAGGGCAAAGAACAAAAGTTGTCAAGGGAATGGACAACGACAAGGAAATGGACAACGGGATGAATAGGCTATCCCATAAACCTTGAAATATACAACACAGTGGAATATACACCACAACCTGTCTCCACCTCCACAGAACTCGTCGGGGCTACGAAAAACGCCGATCCTCCCATGCGCAGCCCCAACGAGTATACACACCCATCCCCCCGTCCGGTCCCCTCGATCAAACCCCACTCCACTTCCCAAACCGCTGATACAGCCGAAACATCTCCCTAAAAACCACCCGCCCACTGGCATCCATCCCATCACTCATGATCCGCATCCCATCCCCCGTCGTCACATCCAGCACCGCGTACACGCCCGGCTCGAGCGCCTCGCGCACCCCGTGCGGCACCGGCGCGTGCGCCAGCTGCAGCCGCACGTACTGCATCAGCACCAGGTACATGAACTGGCCCGCGTAGCGGCGCGCCCGGTCCTTTTCCGAGTCCAGCGGTCCGCTGCCGCCGCCTCCGCCTCCGCCCCCCGCAGTTGTCGTCTTGCGTGAGGAGACGGAGGCGACGGTCGGTTCGCAGATGAGGGTGAGGAGGCGCGAGAAGAGTTTGGCGTGTTTTTCCTGGTGGGACGTTCCTCCTCCGTGTGGGGTGGTGATGACGGTGGGGGTGGGTGAGGGTTGCGGCGGCCGGGAGAGGAGCAGGTGCAGGAGGGACTGGAGCGCCGTGATGAGGATGTGGAAGTGCCCGTCGAGGCGTCTGCGGTGGCGCTTGATGACCATCTCGACGAGGCGGCAGAGGGAGGGGTAGATGCTGGGTGATGTGGCGAGTAGGGCCTGGGTTGAGGAGTGCGACGCGAGGGTTGACACGGTGCTGAGGGTCAGCTCGATGTTCCACTGGGTCATGCAGGCCGGGGTTTGGTCGAGGAGGAGGTGGATGGCTTTTGCGGTGAGGAGGAAGTGGGGAGGGGTGGTTGTCCGCGCGAGACGGTTGCAGAGTATGCTGTGGGCTTGGGCGAGGTCGAAACGGTCGGGGGAATCTGATGGTTTGGAGCCTGGCCGGGTCAGTATGAGTCGGTGGACTGAGATGAAGATGGGAAAACTTACCCTTGAGGTGCTGGATCAGGCGGTAGATAACCAACTGGCGACCAAGCGCGTCTTGGCCATCGCCGTCCTCGCGGAGCAACTCTTTGAGATACCCGAGTTTTGTGTCTTCGTCGGCAGACCGGACCACGGCATCGACATACCGCAGCAAAGCTGTCTTGCCGAGCGTTGCAGCAGACTCGCTACTCTCAGCCTTCTCGTTTTCCTCCGAGGAGGTCAACGATTCGCCAGGCATCTTGATCTTCAACGGCGATTCGAGTGCCTCGGGGAAGTGATTCGCCACGAACATGCGCACTTCCCAGCCAGCCTGCAGTCCGTTCTCGAGCAGCGAGTCACTAGTCTCGAGCAGCGAGGGAACCGCGCTGGCAAGCGCCTGTCTTACGGTCTGACGGTCGAGGTCGTTCAGTGCTTCCAGGGCGACGACGAGCAGCGCCAACGTCCCCTTTCCAGTTCGATTTCCAGATGTGACAGCTGACGATGCAATCTGGAGAAGCTGGTTCTTCAGGCTGCCGAGGTCCACGCCATCCTCCTCGAGCTTCTTGACAGCGGACGAGGCTTGTACGGTTGTAATGAAAGCTTGGAGGAGAACAATCCGTGGCACGGCGTCTGAATCCTGGCATGGACTCTGAAAAAGTGAGATGGCATCCTTGAGATATGTCTTTTCACGTTCCTCGGGGCTTCCGTTCGTCATTTGCCTGCGACTGTTAGCAAGATCCAGGAACAAGGCGCTATGGTCAACAAACCGAATGGCCAACACGGCCAGCTGCTGTAGGAGCTTAAAGTTGTCCCGGTCTCGCGGTTCATCGTCTGTGGGCAGCCCTTGCCTAGATCGGCGGTTTGAGCGTTTCTTCAAGAGACAGCGCCCGATAGACTCCAGGTGAGAGAAACTCATGCCCTATAGTTTTGTTAGCGTTGATCAGAACAGAGCAGAACTTTAACATACCTCGTAGAATGTCGGCCTCCCCATCACCTTGACCATCAGACTGAGAGCCAGTCTCCAATACTCCGGCCCGACGGCCTCTACCTTGTCCGAGTCTCTCGGCAGATGCGTGACGAGGGACTTCATGGCAGCCTCTCGTTGGGTTCTGCTCAAGACCTCAATCGGGACGCCGAGCAGGAACTCCATTGCAATCTTTGTCGAGGGTCCCGACCGGCCAGCCTTGGACGTATCGACCATCGAGATTACTGTGTCGATCAACAAATCTGGGCGATGTTAGCAGCCCGTAACTATATGCCTATTCTCGTCAACCTACCCATGAGTTTCTGATTATTCACGTTGCTCTCGCGTTCGAGTAGCAGGCGGGATACCGCCAAAGCTGAATCGACGGGGGCTGCATCTTCGCTTCCGGGAACTGTCAGGAGAGACAGTATCCCGTTGGGAACGCTCCCGTTCCTGTCAACAAGTAGGCTGGGCGGTGTTAGCAGTCTTGGGCAAAAAAAGGACAAGTTTGAAACGTACCTCAGAAGGCGGGGCGCGTCGGAAAGGATCCAGGAGAGGTATGTCCCTTTGCGAACCGAGAATTCGCTGGTGTCAGAGTCCAGTTCGATGGGCTCGTTCTCCTTCTCAATCCTCTCGACGAAGGAGCAGATAAAAGTAGCGGCATCATCCTCGTGGGCGGCGCCGGGATGGTTTGCCAGCCATGCTGCAACGCAGCATCGGAAAGCAGCGAAAGTATCTACCCTGTCTATGGGGGACTTCCGGAGAGAACTCTTGATATCTGATTTGATCTGAGACCAGATCTGGTCAGCTTCCCGGAGGGTGCCCCGGGCAATCGCCTTTGAGGCCACCATCCACCGGCATGCAGAGATGGTAGGGAGGTCCTTCTTCGAGTGCTTCTCCAAGAAGGCCCCCTCAAACGTCTTCACGTTTGCAGCGTCAACGAACTCTTCTTGGGTGATGCCGGTCGAGATGGCTTCGAGGATGTGTATCCTCGCCATGCTCTCGGTTGGTTGTGTCTGGGACGAAAGCCATTCTAGGACCTCGACCAGCTGGGTTGAGTTTAGAGACGATTGGATCAGTTCCGCGACGGAATCGGCAAGCTCCTTTTGCGCCCATAGTGGCTGGAGGCCAGCTTTCGGCTTGGCCGGCGCAAGATGCTTGAGCCAGACCCTGATGAACGTCGATAGATCGCGAGCCTGTGCGTGCCCGTTTGCAAGCAGGACAATAAACTGTGCTGCTTTTTCCGAATCCTCCGCCACGAGGGAGTCTGGCTCCTTCGTCTTTTCCAGAACCTGCTCGAGGAGCTGTTTCCCTTCGTCGGTGATCAAGAAAACATCGGGGTTGAGCTTGATGATGGCAAGAAGTAGACTCCAGTCATAAGTGTCCTTGCGGAGGGCATAGTCATTGCACACAGCGCGCAGACTGGCGGCTGACAAAAACGTGCCTCGCTCAGCTGCCATTTCCATGATGCACCTGACGGCTACCATCTTGTTTTCACGGCTGGCATTCTTCGCAGCATGCATGACGGCGTCAAAGACAGCCTGCACCCATGTTTCGTAGTCCTTCCGGGAAGTTTTGGCGCCAGATTCTAGCGGGGATTTGCTGACCAGGTCGAACAAGACAGGGAAGGTTATCTGGGCCGAGGCACTTGACATGCCAACAGTGATCTTCACTATGTCTTGGCCTCCGCTGGTCAAGAAGACAGCCCTGGCGGGCAGAATCAGGTTCCGTGCTAAGAAACGACGCAGGTCCCGGGCCCAGCGTTCCTGGACGGCAGCTTCGATTCCTAGGGGCGTCTGCTGCGGGATCCCGGTCAGCTTTCCGAGAATTCGGGTAGCCGTTCCGGAGAGATGGGTCGCAACTTCAGAGACATCGGTGGCGCTCTGAAGATGAAGCTTCCACAGGGCGGCGAACGTCGATAGCCACGAGACCTGCTCCTTCTGTGGCTCAACCTTGGGCCTGTCTAGAGCAAGACCGCAAATGGCGAGCCAAGGGACCAGGAGTCCCATAGTGTCGGCCGCAGAGGTCGAGAACAGCGACTTGACATGCTCGGCGCCCATCCGGTGCGTGGCCGGCCCGTCTAGGGATTTGAGTTCGCACCGGGATAGTAGGACCCGAACGGCGTCGAAGACAGCCTCGGCGGTCTGCAGGCAGCCGGCATCTTGCCTCTGACTCGCGACATTGAACCCGGCCGCGTCGGGCCTCTTCCGTTTCCGGGGGTTCGCTGGACTCTCCGGAGGGGGTGCGTCGGCCATGTCGACGTCCGAGTCGGCTCCATCCACCCGAGTCTCCTGCTGCGGCGCGGCAATATCCTTGAGCGTCTGCTGCAGCAGGCCAACAAAGCGGCGATTCGCCAGCGACTTGGCCAGGGAGAAGAGCGGAATCAGGGCGAAAACGGTGGCCAGAATGTCCCAAACTCGCGGGTATCGCCGTACTCGTTCGGCGTTGGCAGAGGATCCGGCCATGTTCTTGAGGAGCCACCGCAGCAACATCTCCTCGGCCGCATGGAAGCTGCCTCCCCGGTAATCTTGGAGGATATCCCATACTCTCTCAAGCCTGTCGGGGATCGTTTCGGTGTCGCCGTGGTCGAGTGCTCGAACTGCGCGCACGACGGCGGCTTCGCCTGCCTGCGCTGGGTCAGCATTGGGGTTAAAATACTAAAAGTTGAAAGAGAAAACCCACCGTATTATGGTCCCCCATTTTAACTGCCAATTCCCTTTAGGCCGCCGATATCATGCCCTGTTTTGTTGTTGGTTTCCGGCCCTTCAACTCGCTGCAGCTGCAGGCGACTGGACTGCCCCACGCGGCCTGCGACCAAGTCCAAAGCTGCCCCAAAAATTCCAAAATTCTGCCGCCCGTCTTCATCTTACCCCTGCAGGTCACAGCTCACCGCCCTCGGGAGAGCACGGCAACAACCGAGCCATTAACTAACAGGCATTGGAGCTCTTGGCACGACGTCTGCCCGGAACAAAATAGCTTCATCGACGAGCACGAGGGACAGCTGCCGCCTGCTTCCACCACCGCCTGCCGCCTTGCATTTCCCGCTCAATTGGGTCGTTCGCCCGAGGTAGGCCGCCCCGGAAGCTTCGCGACGGGACAGTTGAGCTGACGCGACAGTCGAACCCTCACCCAGTCAAGCTCGCTCAGGTCACGTCACGTCACTTACAGTTGCGCCGCCATGGCCGAGACCGCTACCCCTCCCGCGCCCTCCCGCGCGGCGTCGCGCCCCGTCAGCGAGGCCCTCCTGAACGAGAAGGTCAGAGCACTCGCACCACACCCTCCCCCCAGCCCGGCAGCAGGCATCGAACCTCGAGGTTGACTAACTAACGCAACTCGTCAACAACAGTGGGACCGCTGCCTCTCCAACCTCATCATCAAGTCCTCCCTCGGCCTCGGCTTTGGCGTCGTCTTCTCGGTCCTTCTGTTCAAGCGGAGAGCGTGGCCCGCATTTGTCGGCGTCGGTTTTGGCGCGGGGCGGGCGTACGAGGAGTGCAACTACAGCCTGAAGGCGGCGGCGCGGGACATCAAGAAGCAGGCATGAAGTTGAGGGGTGGGCGGAAAGGGAGTGGATGGGCGGGCAGCGTTCGACTAAGCTAAAGAGCTAACGAACGCCCGCCTGCCGCCACGGCGAGGATAGAGAGGAGGGCGGGAGCAAGCAGCCGGCTGTACAAACCCTGTTTTATCAGTCAACTTAGAGGCATAAAATGCGAGTTTTCTTTTGTTTGGCTCTGGCCTACGGTATATGCTGTTTTGCGGTAGCCAGAAGCAGAATCGATGCAAAACCAGGGCTATTGGTAACGGTAATCCAAGCGCGCCTCCACGGTCTCCTCAGGGTTTGAGCTGTCAAACAGGACATTCCCCCTCGGCCGACACACGCAGCGACCCGCGTCTCCGCATCTGACACTCGCCCGGGAGGAACCAGCCCCTCCGCCCCGTACTCCGCAAGGGAGCCGAGTCCCTCCCAGCCTCAAACCCATCGACCTGTCCACCGATCCTCCCATACCCGCCGCCACTCACAAACCCAAACTCGACGTCCCGCGGCGGCGGCGGAGCAAACCTCGCCCTCTTTCCAACCTCCTGCAACCACCCCACAGCCCGCTCACCCATCCTCCTCACCCTCTCCTTAGCCTCCCTCCCTCCCCCGCCACCACAGTCATCACCAGCACCGCCATCCTCATAATAATAACAACCCCTCTTTTCCTCTGCCCCAACCGCCCCTTGCAAGGAGGCCAGAGACTGCCGCCCCTCCTCATAATACCCCATCTCACCCTCCTCCTCATCATCACCATCCCCCTCCCTCCCCTTCCCACATACCCGCATCATCCGCACCCGGCTTAATCGAGTCCGGCCCCGGTAACCAGACCCGGACCTGGAGGACAGGCGGCGCTGTCGGACCGAGACAAAGACGGCGAGCAGGAAGAAGGCGACGGTGAGGACTGTCACGAAGGCGAGGAGGGCGATCTCGAGTTGGGAGGCGGTTTTGGCGGGGGTGGTTACTGGTATCAGGGGTAGAGGGGTGGGACGGAGTTTGGTTCGGGGTCTTTTCATTGTGGCGGTTGTGTTTGCGTTTTGACAAGTATTGATGTCAGTGTTGGTGTTGGATGGGTTGCTATTGTTGTTGTCGTCGCTAATGACTTGCAGGGAGAGGCCCGTCCTGGGCAGATACGGCCGTGAGGGCTTGTGCGCGGTCGGGCGGTATCTGTTGGAGGGCTGGAGGGAGAGGCGCATTCTGGTGGAGTGGGAGGGGGGTAGATGGGAACGGGAATTGGCGGGGGAAACCAACACGGCAGGTTGGTTGATGGGCAGGCGCGAGGAGGTAGGTCTCGAAGCAAAGCTGTCACGACGGTGATGTCCCGGCTTGCTCGTCTCAGACATGCGCAACGGCTCAGGCACAGAAGATTGTCGGTGGAAAGCACGAGTTCATGGTTGCATCCGTGGCTTCTCTAGAAGACTCAGAGTCCCGTGTCAGGTACGGCCGTGTGATGAGGTGTCTCAGGGGCCAGCACACGTCGCAGGACCAACCGCGCAAACAACCATCCCGTCCTTTATCCCCTCTATCTAAGTGACTGGCACCCCACCAACGCCCGGCCAACACCATCTCATCCAATGTCCGTAGTAAACCACGCCAGCAAACCCCTTACATGACCAGACAGCAGCCCTTGAGACACCCGAAAATGTCAAACTCCTCCTCCTGCTGCTGGGGCGGCCGTTGGTGCTGCTGCTGGGGCGGCCTCTGCTGGTGACCACCACTGCTCTCACCGTGATGCTGCTGCTGCTGCTGCTGATGACCACCGCTTCCACCATGATGCTGCTGCTGCTGATGGTGACCACCACCAGCACCACCATACCCGCCACCGTACCCCCCCGGCTGAGCCGGCAACGGCGGCGGCGCCTCAACCCGCCCGCCCTTCAAATCAACATACATGCGCCCCTCATTCTCCTCCGTAGCATAATCCAGCCCCAGCTCCCGACACAGCCGCTCAACCCTCGGCTTGATCTTCTGCACATGGCCAGTGGAGTGGTTCCCCTTGCCGACAATAACATGCAGGTGCGTCTGGCCCGTGGACTGGGCGTAGCGGATGCGTTCCTCGAGGATATCCTCGGCCTCCTCGACGAACTGGCCATGCAGGTCAATGGTGTCCTCGGCGGTGCGGCCGGGCGCGTTGTTCTCGCGGAAGATGAACTCGGAGGCCTGCTTGTTGTACTCGGCCTGCTTCTGCTGGTGCCGCTTGCCCTCGTCCGAGAGCTCCTTGGCCCTGGCGCCGTCGCCGCGCTCATATGCTTCATGGGCCTAACGCAGCAACACGGTTCAGAATGAGTCAACAAAACAAGAGGTGTTCTGTGCAAACGCGGCAGGTTCATTGTCATGAGTTGGAGGACCACCGTACCCGATCAAAGCAGAGTTTCTTCCTGTCGGCCTCGGCCCGCGCCAGGTCGCGCAGCCGGTCGTACTCGGCTTCTGCGTCTTGGCTGCTGCTGTGGTTGAAGGCTGTACAACTGACATTAGGGACCTCTCACATGAGTGGGGGGATTGGGCGGTCAGGGGGTCGGAGTTCATACCGCGCCCGCCAAGGTGGGACATATGGATCGCGGAGGACGCCATCGTGGAGTCAGGTCTGGGCAAGGCCAATGTTTGTACTACCACTAGCGAGAGAACCAAAGAAGGTTTTTGGTTTTTGGTGTTGCGAGGACCTAGGGCCCGGAAACACGGCGGTCGGTCTCACCAAACAAACGATCGCCGCGGGTAGTGCTGGCTACCCCTGTCGGCGCCAGCCGCTGGGCTGCGCCAAGAACTTGGATGCCATGCAGGTTTCCTTCTCGTGGTGCTTCTCGTGTTGACAGACAGGCAGGAAGCCGTCTGTCAACTGCATTGACAGCTCACCTTGCGTTGCCGTCGCTGAGCGTTCTGTCAGTTACCATCCTCGCACTCGCTGGTTCCCGCTGTCAGCGTGGATCGTGTGTGTTGTGAAACGCAACTCCCGGACTCAACAAAGCGTCCATGACGATGATCCCGACACGCCACAGCGTTTGGTCTGACAAGTCAGCCATCAGAAACCAACTCCCCGTCCTCCATCGTTTTATATTGACAACAAATGCCCGAACTTTCCCGTGTCCGTACCCCCTTTCGTCCCTCCCTTTCATGTGCCACTTCCATCTCGTCCCGTCCCATCCCGTCAAAGCCGACCCCTGGCCCCATCTCATTTTCTAGAATCTTACCTGTTCCATCCTAGCGCAGTGCCCCAATGCCAAGGGGGAAGGCTGGTGGAGATCTCCTGCAGGTCACCCGAAAAAAAAGAAATGAAATTCCCCCCTGGCGCCATCCGTCCGCCAGCTCGGCATCCGCAGCGGTGGGGGTGTTGGTTTCCCTTGGCTCGCTCGGTCCCGGAGCCGGGCGGGCACGTTGTTGGTTCAAGTTGCTGCTGGACGCTGAAAATGTGATGCATCAAAACGGGCCAGCGTCGTCTCGCCTCCACTGTCTTGCCTTGCCGCATGCATGCACGTTGCTCGCGCCGTCGAACCCACACTCAATCTTGGCTGGGATGGCGGGAGACAAAAGTGACTGTTGTCCGGTGATGCTGCGCTCAGACGCGATGAATCCCGGCCATCCAACCCTCATTTTAATATTGGTTAGTGAGTTCCCAGGCGGGCGGTTCAGTTCTTGTTCTTGCGCGCCACCGACGTTCTCTGATGGCAGCAGGCGGCAGCACAATCACTGTTGTGCCACAGCAGGTACGGCTCAGCCGGTCACGCCGAGCGAGTTCCATCCACATCAGCCGATGCCGTGATGCGGCGTCGCGGTGAATTTTTCGTGCCAACCCAACCCTCCATCAGCTCCCCTGGTTCCAGCCACGGAACGCGGATGTCGAATCATCTGGCTGCTGCCGGGAACCAGGGACAGGTGGGGTCAAGTCTCGCGATGGACGGTGGAGTTCCACGCAGACCCCATCCCTTCAGGAGCAAGGATCAGGAAGCCTTTGCCCACCAATAGCCCGGCGTCGGCGGGCAGGTTTGGGGGGCTAGCTGCTCGCTCCTGAAATTACCATCCGTCTCGAAGAAGCTCCGATCTGGCGGTCAGGTTTGGTCGTGTCTGGGAATAACATCAACCGCGTGGTATCCTTCTCCGCAAGTTTGCGCGCCCGGTGAACTGGGTGGCTACTCTGTACGATCCATGTTTGCCTGATCGGCTGCTCATGTCGATCCCATTTGCGGGGGCGCCAGGGGCAGCGGAAAATAAGGTTCGCTAACAGACTTCTTGATCGAGAGCAGACTTCTTGATCGAGAGCGCGTCCGCCACCCGGCAGACGTGAGAACGGGGTCGGCTCGTCAGATCTCGAAACCGTCGGTGATCGGTGCAGCATCTTGCAGTTGCGCGCCACCCACCCACCATTGGTTGAATGCCGTCCCTCACGTGAAGGGAGGTTAATCATGGGCACGTCTCAGATTTCCGGCCGCATAAACTCGCGGATCC
Source organism: Parachaetomium inaequale (assembly GCA_033296685.1). Classification (NCBI taxonomy): domain Eukaryota; kingdom Fungi; phylum Ascomycota; class Sordariomycetes; order Sordariales; family Chaetomiaceae; genus Parachaetomium; species Parachaetomium inaequale. The sequence goes on along the minus strand of MU854407.1, from coordinate 26,323 downwards.
CAGGAACGAAAGAAGGCTCAGCGGGCGGTAGAGAGCGAGCATGACACCCAGGGGCGCGGGATGGTTGCATTCGCCTCAGATTGGGAGGTGACGCTCTCTTCATGGTCGGCGTGTTTGGTGATTCCAGGCCCTGGAAGTGAAAGCTGTTCCCAGCCCCCAGCTGATGGCAAGCTGGCGATCACCGTCCAGCATCTGGGGAGCAAGAGGCGGTGCCTTTTTGTCCCATGGTTTTTGAAGATTCGCCAGAGCCAGGGGCCCACCACGATGCATCGTGCCACGGAACGGGGTCTGCCAAGGTGGCATCATCGGAGTTAAGGGGTAGAGATGGAACTACCGTGAACTGGTGCGTTTCTCCTTGTCTTCGCCATGGTTGAGTTGCCATGTGCGTGTTGGGGAAACATGTCGGAGGCGGCCTGCGCCTTGGTTCCCGAATCCCAAGCCTAAGAGCTGGTTGTCCAAAACGGTGCCGATCACAGCCCACACAGACCCGTGTCGAAACAGCTCTCGTTGGGCGGATGAGCTCGGACGTCGCTGATCCTGCTTTCAAGCAACGACCTTCCCCGCCAGCAAGAATGGCGCATTAACTACTGAGTAGTCAACGTTACCCGGACGTGGTCGATAGGCCTTGCGGTCATCTCTGAGCAAACTGGTTGAGATCGTTCTTGCCCCACACAACGTGTCGATGGCGAGCCTCAGCGACAGTGAGCATCCGTGCTCCGCTCGCTCGGTCCGCCACGGTGTCTCACTCAGGATGGCGATGGGAATGTCGAGAAGTCGCAGAGTCCGCAGGAACAAAGGAGCAGCAGCCGGGCGATAAGAGCAGTGGAATATTATATCAGAGCGATCGGGACGGCCTGCCTGCCCCTTTGCTGATCTCTCGACGCATGACATCTCCGGAGCGCCAGGCTCGATAATCCATTACTTCGGATCACCCTTTGGGTTAGTCGCTGGGTCCCCTCGCGCGCGAAAGCGCCACTGAAATCTGGGCGCGGCCGGGGTGGGATGGGCCCATGCTCTTTCGGGAAGGGCACTGGCGGCGCGGGTGCCCCCTTCTGCTGCTCCCCTCGGCACAATTCCGGGCTGCTCCAGACCGCGCCTGGCAGGTTCCGTGTTTGGAGGCGAATTCCCAGAGACAGTTCCGGCCTGGCCGTCGCAGCATTGGAAATACATCCGATCCCCCAGGCTACCTCGGGAAACGTATTCCACTGCTCAATCGCGACGAAGAGGAAGTGGTGGTCCCAGCGATCCATGACAAGTGACGCTCTTTCCTCTGGCTGCATCCGAAGAAACATGACCCGGGCTCCGGCGGCGCAGGGATCTTGAGAGCCCCACTCTCTCTATCCCTCATCCAGGCGGCTGATTCGCCGGGCTTGCCAGGGCCACTGCATCCCCCGAAATTCAGCGTGCGTATTAACAGAACCGGCCCTCCCACCTTCTCTCCTTCCCCCAACTCCGGTTCGCACCCTCCCGCGACCAGCAAGCAGTGAAGCCCCAACCTTCCTGTTTCACTGCCTTGGCGACCACTTGCGACTGTCGCCGTCTCCGTCACCAACGACATTGCAATTCCTATTTCCTGCGTCATTCTTTCCGCTGCCGGCGCTCGATTGCGGCTTCCGATTGACGAACCCTGGGAACTGAAAAGTTCGGGGCCATAGCCTCCCCTAGCAACAAGTGAGTGCACCTGAAGCTGAACCAACGCCACCACCGCCTGTCCCGCCTCCGATCATCCGGAGCCTTCAGACTTTCCGAGGTTGTCCCTGGATCGATGGCGACCCGACCGGTTGGCGCAGCCGAGACATCTTTGTCAATCGCTCTCGTTGCCGGTCTCGTCGTCGCGGCCCGGTCGCGGGAGGCGGCATTTCCCTGCCGCAAAGTCTTGCCCCATGAGGGGCTGGGACCGCATCCCTTGACCGCGAAACAGCTCGACTAACTCGTGCGAACCATCAGCAGAACCACCTTAATACCCTCCTTCGATCAAACGACACTTTCTCTTCCATTTTTTTTTGCCTTCGACGAATCGCCAAGATGGGTTGCGGAATGAGCACGGAGGAGAAGGAGGGCAAGGCCCGGAACGAGGAGATTGAGAACCAGCTCAAGAGGGACCGCATGCAACAGCGCAATGAGATCAAGATGCTGCTTCTGGGTACGTCCGGATGATTCCTACTGTCCGAATCGTTGGCTCGCCACGTCCGGTTGGGCGCCCGACCAGAGCCTCATCAAGGGTCTAACAGTCTGGTACAGGTGCTGGTGAATCCGGAAAGTCGACGATTCTTAAGCAGATGAAGCTCATCCACGAGGGCGGCTACTCACGCGACGAGCGGGAATCCTTCAAGGAGATCATCTTCAGCAACACAGTCCAGTCGATGCGCGTCATCCTCGAGGCGATGGAGTCCCTGGAGCTGCCGCTGGCGGACTCGAGGATGGAGTACCACGTCCAGACCATCTTCATGCAACCAGCACAGATTGAGGGCGACGTCCTGCCGCCCGAGGTCGGCAATGCCATCGAGGCGCTGTGGAGGGATGCCGGGGTCCAGAGCTGCTTCAAGCGGTCCAGGGAGTACCAGTTGAACGACTCTGCGAGATAGTAGGACCCGCTGCATCGCACAGTTTGATATTGCCGATGCTGACATTTGCACAGCTACTTCGACCACATCACGCGGATCGCGGCCCCCGACTACATGCCCAACGACCAGGATGTTCTGCGGTCGCGTGTCAAGACGACTGGTATCACCGAGACGACCTTCATCATCGGCGAGCTCACGTACCGCATGTTCGATGTCGGTGGCCAGCGGTCTGAGCGGAAGAAGTGGATTCACTGCTTCGAGAACGTCACCACCATCCTGTTCCTGGTCGCCATCTCCGAGTACGACCAGCTGCTGTTCGAGGACGAGACGGTCAACCGCATGCAGGAGGCGCTCACCCTCTTCGACTCGATCTGCAACTCGAGGTGGTTCATCAGGACGTCCATCATTCTCTTCCTCAACAAGATCGACAGGTTCAAGGAGAAGCTGCCCGTCAGCCCCATGAAGAACTACTTCCCCGACTACGAGGGTGGCGACGACTACGGCGCGGCGTGCGACTACATCCTGAACCGCTTCGTCAGCCTGAACCAGCACGAGAGCAAGCAGATCTACACACATTTCACATGCGCAACGGATACGACACAAATCCGCTTCGTCATGGCGGCAGTGAATGGTAAGCAAACGACAGCCATCACGGGGGTAGGGTAGGATGCTAACTATGAGCCAGATATCATCATTCAGGAGAACCTCCGTCTCTGTGGTCTCATCTGAGCGCGCCGCTGCAGCAACCCCGTCGTTACAGTCACGCATCCATGAATCTGCGTCGCCTCTGCTGATCACTTCGGCACCGAAGATACCCCCTCCTGGGCTGCATACTTCGGGTTCGGTGGAATCATGACACTCCGCCGCCCATTGCATCCCGGGCCCTGTCTACTACCTCCGCGACCCCTGGCCGGATCATGAATCGAATCGGAATCGTATCGGGACATGAACGAGCCATATCTATCATTGGGGGAAGGGTAAAAATATCTTGTTTAATAATGAATCTCGTCCTGGTTTGGTGGTCTTTGAATCGTGTATGAAACCTTTTCTGTTCCATCTCTTTTTTCTTTCTTTTGCTAGGCAAGGAAGCATGAGCGCGGCCGTCCCTCCCTTCAAATGCTGGATGATATGGCGTGCGAAACGTTGGTTTCGCATGACGAGGGTTTCAGGGGCAGAAGAGCAAGGAAGTAGGCGGTGGCGGCAATGATTTGACGGATGGGTGGGGTTGTTTAAGGGGACGATGGAGGATGGAGGATGGGATTGACTGTGTGACACGATCCGGGAAGGGATGAAGGCAAGCAGGCGGGCAGGACATATACCAGTCGGGCCTTTCATTTTTTATATCTTACTTCTAGTCGTTGAATCGTTGATTTTCGCTCTTTGACCTTCTGGTTTTCTCTCGGACGCGGTGGTGTGCAATGTTCGTGGCAGACAAGCAAAGTACCGATTGAGCATCTTTATCCACCAAGAGACAACAACCCCGCCCGCCGGCTGTCAACTTTGATACCATCAGCTCGGCCAGTCAACTCCTGGCCCGAGAGTGTTACTTGGTAGGTGGGTAGCAAACCATCCCAAACTAGCCATGGCACGGAGCAAACAACGCGTGGAGAGGGAGAAATCCCCACCGTGTGAGTGGTGTGATGAATGAGATCAGGGGGTCAACACACAAGGTTGGTTGGCAGCATATGGATAGCGAAGTTATAGGTATAGGGAGATGCCTTGAAAGAGCCGCACTTTGAGTGTAGACTCGGACCGGAGATGGATGCCTTGATGGGAGTGGGGGCAGATCGTCTCCGTAAAGGGAGAGGAAGGGCCAACCTTAGGGGTTACTTATGGAGCAGAGTTGGTCGAGGCTCGATCGGCGGCACTTATCAAAACGGAAGCCTTCCGGGCGGGACCTCGCGGACAGTGCATCTGTTCGACAAGTCCCTGGACTGCCTGTGGATATGCGTGGGCGGATGGCGGTGGCGTACTTGGTCGAGGGCTTGACAATGTAGGAATTTGAGGTGCTTTTTCCTTTTCCATATCGGGATTTGCAGTTATCTCCTGGTTCACCATTACCCATTAATGTTGAATCATGCGTAATGGTGATGGTGAACCGCAAGGTTCTGGCTCAACGAGTCCCCTGGTCAGTTGGCATTGTGGACGTCTACAGCACAATGCATTGTATCAGCAGTCACATAAAAGGCAGGGAGAACAGTGACAATCTCCCATTTCATCAACTCCATACACCATCAACAAGCACGGCCAATGCAACGGCCGTGCCGCGAACATCACCCTGCCTGAACCCGAGTTCCCGCCATAATCAAACTCGGGGCGGTGAGCGCGTTGAGCGCGCGCCCTCTATCCATACACAAAAAATCCAAACCTGGCTCTCGGGCAAGCCACAGCCAAACCAAGCCCAACTTTTGGGGCGCCCGAGCCCGTTGCCACAAAAAGCCAAACGGCGTGCCTAGGAGCTGTGTTGTTGTAAACCGATGCTCCTCCTCCCTCAAACCTCATCATCACCCCAATAGTGCTTTGCCAGTTAGCCATGATTCTGGGCAGCCTGGCCCCCCTTGCTCAACACCGACAGGCGACAAGAAACGGGTGGTGACAGGGCGATGTGCATTAAAAAGGTTGTAGTTCTGCAAGCCCAGAAAGCAGATAGAACGGGAGGACTAATGGGCGGGCGGTATGGCAAATGCCGTCTGAGAAATATGAGGGGTATCGCTTTGTATCCGTGCCGTAGAAAATTGTGCCGGGGCGATAAGCCCGGTGTAGAAGAGATAGGAATATGCCCTTCTCCAAACAAAGGCAAATCCGAGGTGGTGTTGCTGTCGCCGGACTGCCGAGGTGCCCCGTCTCCTTGTTCCGGGAAGTCGCCGAGCTCGCAGTGCCGGCAAGACTTGATGATGTTGCTGATGACATGGCGGGCCGTTCCGCCTATCGTCAAAGAGCCATGAGGAAGCTTCAAAAACATTCAAGCAAAGCTTGTGCCAAGGTTACTGGGTGGGATACTGAGCCAGGGAACTCTAAGCCCCGGAGTCGTCGCCCATCACCTGCTGGCCCGGCACCGGCCCGCCGGGCGGCTCCTGGCTGTTGACCATCTCCTCGCACTCGACAATCTGCAGGGCCAACTGCTTCGCCGCGATCTCGATCTGGATGAGCTGGCGCGTGGCCTTGTCGGCTGCGCGGACCTCGCCCATCGCTCGGGTCACCATCTGCTGGAGCACGGGGTTGTTGATCAACAACCCCCCGGGATGGCTGACGCCTCCCATCGCAGGGGCGTGAGGCTGCATCAGCGGGTGCGAAGCCGCGGCGAAGCGATAGGTAGGGTCGCTGGCGAGGCTGGCAGTGGTGGCTGGCAAGATGGTGGGGTGCTGTGGGACAGCCTGAGGATTGCGCGTCTCTGCGAGCGGGTAGTTAGAAGAAGCTCAGTCTCGGACGAAGCTCCGGTGTGGACCTACCATGAAAGCTGCACCGGGCACCGCTAGCATTGAACCAACAGTTTGCACAGCTACCGCACATCTGGCCGTCGACAATGACGCAGCTGGTCCATGGGCCGTGGCCTTTGTGACAATTCTTGCAAGGGATACGAGCGGGTTCGCCAGCAATGTGAGCAAACAGGGCCTCCACGTTGCTACGCCGCGCCAGGTTAAGGACCTGCTCTGGCCTGCGTTGCTGGGCGAGGCGCTGGCCAGGCTCCCGGGCTAACCGCTTGGCGAGAGCGCTCTCGACGTTAAGGTCGACGTACCCAGAGTCCCGTGCGAGGTCCTCTGTGGTCTTAACCATGGACGGGTCCATCCCCTGGTGGCTGGGCTGCATCTGCTGCGGGGTGCCCATCTGGGCGGGCGGCTGGTGTTGGTGTGGATGCTGGTGCGGGTGCTGATGCTGATGAGCGTGCTGGGCATGTGCTAGGTTCTGCTGCATCTCCTGCAGCTGCTCCTGGACGGGCTGAGACATGGCGCTCCCCGGAGCCCCGGCGCCGCCGTTGGCCAGGATGTTGGCGGCTGTGAGGTCGACGTGGGGCATGCCGGACGGGCCGCCGGTGCCGTCGTCGTCGTCCATGTCGGCCTCGGCCTCGGCCTCGCCGTGGGCGTCCTCGGTGAGGTCCGTGTCCATGGCAGCAGCAGCGGCCGCGGCCGCGGCGTAATCCTCGGCGCCCATGCGCACGTCGTCAAAGACGGAGGCGGGATCGGCGGGCAGCTCGTCGTGGGCAGCCAGATGTGTTGCTGCTGCCACCTGGCGCGGGGTGCGGCCGCGTGGCGGAGGGCCCGGCTTCGTCACCTTATTTGGTCGACCGCGCTGCGAGCGGATGACGGACGATTTCATGCTCGAGCCCGCACGGGATATCAAAACGGTCCCAGGGGCGGCTCGCGATGGCTGGGGTCGGGAGGGATCGCTGGTGATGAGCAGCTGTCGTCAGCTGTAAAGCCGATTTTTGGGTCGTGGGAGGTTTGAGGGAAAGTTGGAGCGCGACGGAGGCGTGGCTGCCTGGCGGAGAATTTTCTGGGATTGCCCAATGAAATAGCCCTGTCGGCTGGCCAAGCGGTCTGTGCATGCAGCTGGTCAGTGCGCACGCTTCTTGCCGGTGGGGCACTTTTCGTCAACCAATTCTCTGCTTCTTCTTTCATTCCAGTGCCATGGTTGCCAGGTTGCAGCTTTGGGTTTTTTTTTGAGTTTAAATATTCCAAGGGGGGTGGACAGTGTTGTTTGGTCACAGGACTCATACGGCAAACCCCAAGTGACTAATTGTTAGTGACTACCACTTCCACTGCGGTTTGTGCTTGTAAATGAATTATGACACTGAGCTTCCCTCAAACCGGCCGATCTTAACGATTGAACGCGGGAAACAACTGGAAGTGCCAGCAATCTCCCGAACATCTGTCGCCTCTCGTCTCGTCCCTCCTGTTTGACTGCAGCGCTACAGTGACAACGCTGAATGCTTTCGCTTAGGATTCAGTCAAGTCTTTATCAACTAGGTAACGTACCATTTGGGCCCGCGAAAGCAGCTGATTCACCGCATTGTACGTTTTCCTACAGTATTAAAACGACCAGTATTATGGAAGTAAACCCCTCTGGCACAAAACTCATCATCATGGCCATATCACCCCCTGTCCCAGGTGACTACGTCGCCTTCGTACCCTTCGCCGCCGGATGCCCGTGGGTCTTCCTCCACCCCCTGACCTGCGCATTCATAATCCGCAGCACAAAAAAGTAAATCACCGGCACAAACCACCCCAACACCGTATCAAACACCCAGTTATTCCGCGGCGACCCGCCCATGACTCCGCAGCGCATCAGATTCCCCAGAAACGACACGGCCACAAAGTACTCGCCCCTCTCCAGCCCCGCGATCGCCCGCCGCGCCACCGTGTCGGGCGTCTCGGGCGGCTCGTCCTTCTCCAGCTCCAGCGTGATGCCCGGCTTGGTCAGGTTCTCGCGCTCCAGCCCGGGGCTGGTGATGGTCGCCGGGTAGACCACGTGCACCTTGACGGGGTTGTCCGGGTACAGGTTGACCTCCATGGCCAGGGTGTCGGCCAGGCCGCGCAGCGCCCACTTGGAGGGCGTGTAGGGTCCGTAGCCGACGATGGCGAAGAGCGCGAGCACCGAGGCGGTGAAGACGATGTGCTTCGGCTCGGTGTTGGGGGAAGTGCTGTTCTCCGGGCTGAGCCACTCGCGCAGGATCGCGCGCGACATCTCGGCCGAGCCGAAGTAGTTGACGTCCATGTTGCGGCGGGCCGCGGACATGGCGTCGTCGTCGGTCCAGAGGAGCGGGGTGGACATGCCGGCGATGCACCAGACGACGTCCGGGCTGCGGCCGCCGTTCCAGGCGATGGCCTCGGCGATGACGGCGGCGGCGTAGTCGGGCTCTGACACGTCGGCCGAGATGTAGGTGAAGCGCTGGGTGGAGGGGGACGAGGCGGCGGCCTTGACGGCGGCGAGGGCCTCCTCGAGCCGGCCGACGTTGCGGGATACGAGGATGATGTGGGCGCCCTTGGCGGCGAGCTGGATGGCGGCGCTGCGGCCCATGCCTTCGGAGGCGCCGGTGATGAGGACCGTCTGGACGGAAGTTAGTGGTGTACCTCTTGTGAGATTCGGGACTGAAGCATACGCGGCCGTCCACGGGCATGTGGTTCTTTCTCCCGAACAAGCCCATGGCTGCGATGAGAGCTACGATGAGGCCTAGAGCGCCGGTGGCAATGGGCAGTGGGATACCGAACCGTTGCAAAATATCCATGAGGGGGATGTAAGAACCATTGATGACAGGATTTTGTGATCAGGACTCGGACTCCATAAGAGCGAGCTTCAGGTGTTGTGAATGGCGTCCTGAACAGGGGCTTGATTGGCTTCCACTGCCCCACACCTCGGACTCCATCCTGCACGACAGCGGCGCCAGGCGGGAAAGGTGGGGCAGACCCGCTGTGGTGGTCGGCAGCTTGGGCGGTTGCCAGAAAAAAAAGTTCTGCCGTGGATTTGGACCGCATAAACTTGAAGCTTCAGCAGCGACAAACCCCACACTCTTCGCCGGCACAGGACAATCGAGATTACGAGTGTCCATAGCCACGGACTTGAAGCGACTTCCCTCTTTATCTCCTCCAAGCCACGAACCTCAATCCTCCAAAATGGCCAAAAAGAGAAAAGCCCCCCGCAAGTCCGAGCCCAGCGGCCCCCGCGACGTCGACACCAAGGACGCGCGCCTCACCATCAAGACGTACGAGGATGTCGCCGACTCTGAGGACGAGTACTGGGCCAACCAAGACCGCATCGACTTTGACGACGACGAACAGCCGCGCTCCAAGCGCCTGAAGAGACAGGAGAAGGAAGATGCGTTCCTCGAGGCCTCGGAGGAGGAGATCCTAGCGGAGGAAGAGTCGGACGAGAGCGAGGAGGAGGAAGAAGAGCAGGCGCAGGCTAAGAAGAAAGGGGCAAAGAATGCTAGCGCCAGGGATGAGGATGTGTCCGAGGGAGAAGAGAGGGAAGGGGAGGAAGAGGGTGACGAGGGCTGGTGGGGCTCCTCGAAAAGGGAGTATTACGACGCGGACAATATCGAGACGGAGGCCGATGCCTTGGTAGGTTGCCTTGTGATACAATGCCGACGATCGGACGCTGATATGCATTGCAGGAAGAAGAGGCCGAGGCACGGCGTCTGCAGGCCAAGAAGCTGGCCAAGATGCAGGAGGCCGATTTCGCCTTTGACGAGAGCGAATGGCTAGCGCCGAAAGAACAGGCTGGAGACGAGGAGGAGGTCGTGACCGAAGTCTTGAAAGAGGTCGAGGTGACCGAGGACATGGGGCCCGAGGAGAGGTACAAGCTGCTGCAGGCTCGGTATCCCGAGTTCGACTACCTGGTGGACGAGTTCAGCGAACTGCAGCCTCTCCTGCCGACATTACAAAAAGAGGCCGAGGGGAAACCCGCCAAGTCGCTGGAGGTCATCAAGTCCTGGCTCGTAGGATGCTACGTCGCCGCGTTGGCGAGCTACTTTGCCATCCTGACATCTCCTTCGCGGGATGGCGACGGGTCAGCGGCAACGCTAAATCCGTCGGAACTCAGAGACCACGAGGTCATGGAGACGTTGATGGAGTGCCGAGATGCCTGGCTGAAGGCCAAGGACTTGAAGTCAACCAAGTCTGTTGCTCCTACCACCGGCATGCTCTCGCCGCCCGAGGAGGACGATCCTGAGATGCTCGATGTGTCGGCGCCGAAGCGGAGGGGGGAGAAGCTCTCCAAGGCCGAGATCAAGGCCAACAAGAAGAAGGCGGCAGATGCGGCCAGAAAGGCCCAGGCGGTCGAGCAGTCCCTGGCAGACCTGTCGACGCTGCTGAAGAGCACCAAGAAGGCCGGCAAGGCTGCTGCTGCGCCTGCTGTTTCGGCCGATGCGGCCAACGACGACAACCGCTCCGACTTTGGCGAGGAGGATGCGCTCGATGCCCGCACGGCAGCCGACAAGGCCCGCCGCAAAAAGACGCTCAAGTTTTACACTTCGCAGATCGTCCAGAAGGCCAACAAGCGTGCCGGCGCTGGCCGCGATGCTGGTGGTGACATGGATATCCCATACCGCGAACGATTCGTAAGTTGACTCCCAGATAGTTTCTCTCGAGCTCATTCACTGAACCCCCCTCACAGAGAGATCGCCAAGCCCGTCTCAACGCCGAGGCCGAACGGCGCGGCAAGCAGGGCAGCAAGTTCGGTGCCGATCTCGGCGGTGATGACAGCGACGGCGAGGATGCCGTGGCCAAGCAGGTGCGCGGCGACGAGGACGAGTACTACGACATGGTGGCGCACGGCGCGCAGAAGAAGCGCTCCGACAAGGCGGCGCGGGCGGAAGCCCTGGCCAAGGCTCGCAAGGGCGAGCGCGTCGTCGAGAAGGAGCAGGTCGGGGCCGACGGCAAGCGGCAGATCACGTACCAGATCCAGAAGAACAAGGGGCTGACGCCGCACCGGAAGAAGGAGGTGCGCAACCCGCGCGTCAAGAAGAGGATGAAGTTCGAGGAGAGGCAGAAGAAGTTGCGGAGCGTCAAGGCCGTGTACAAGGGCGGCGAGGGGCCGGGCGGGTACCAGGGAGAGCTGTCGGGAATCAAGACCGGGTTGGTCAAGAGTGTCAAGTTGTGAGGACGGGCGGTGGTGTTGGTGGGCAATGGTCATTCGACACAGCCTTTGGCTGTTCAATTTTCAAAACACGCGATGCCAAACCTGAAACTCGCTCGTGGCCAAATTATCCATGCTGCCGCGCCACACGCTCCTGCTTGATATCGAGGATTCAGTATCGAGTTGGTGGCGCCATCCAACCGTGTTGCAAGAATGAGGCGCAAACAAACGCGGGCCCCAATTTTGCCCATAAAAGTTCTGTGTCTGCTCAGAAGGGTCCAAAACCAGTAGCTATGAGGACAAAAAACCGCACCTTCTGAACAACAACGAAGACCAGAAGCTGTCGTTATTATTGGGAGGGCGAAAACGTGTTTCTGGGCCTGGTAGTTCACTTTTCTTTTCGGGGCAAGTTGCTGACTCAGCACAACTTGGGTCACGTGCCAAAAACGGTAGGCCTCGTCCCACAGAGTTTCTGATGATGCCGTTTCCGAAATCCGTTTCCCAACTTTTATCATGGTGTGATTCTAACAGCGGCCTCGTGACAATTCGTTCCACCAACGCGTTGCGAATTTTAGCCAACCAAACGCGTTTGCGGCCCTCCTCTAGTGGCCGAGTTGCTGTTGGAAGTGATGAGTAAGCCAGATGCCTCAGGCCGGCTCCGTCAGGTGCAAGCTCCACCGCCCACCGAAATTTGGTGCGGAGAGGAGCGCCCTACAGACGCACCAGCCAGTTCAACCAGTTGAAAGGCCAAGTAACCAGGACAGAGACATCGCCAATATCTGGCCCATCAATCAACCTGTTCAAAAACCTATCAACTTGAGCCCAATTCAACCGTGCCCTGCGTGGAGCTAATATTCGTTAAACCCACACAACGTCCAACAGTTGCCTGTGCATACAGGGTAAGCGGACAACGTCTTCAAACACCACCTGGCTGCAATTGCCAACAGACCAACAACCGCTTTTTCGTCAACACAATCTCTCCCGTTTTCAGGCTTACTGTGGTACACGCTCGATAACAGCACAGCCCCCCCACGGCAACTAGCCTACGAAAGCGGGGTGGCAATTCGGCTATGTGGCGTGCCTGGGTCACCGCCTAGGGGCCCACTAGTAGACCGCCCAGCGACTCTGCCATGTCAAGATAAAATCACCTATCGTCCGTCCGCCTCACCCACGGTGCTACATACGGAGCGGGGCAAATTAATTCCGCGATCCCTGGTGTGAACTCGAATATACAGGGATTCATTAAGGTCTCGGGTGTCCCCAAGTTGAACCAGATTACTGGGAATTGGACATGCATACTTCACACGGTGTTCATGCAGGAGGTGAGTTTTACAAGCTCGAAGAAACGCATTGTGGAGATGATGGTTTGAAGTATACTGCCCTCACTCAAGAATCTTTCATGTAGGTAGCAGGACATAGGGTGGCTCTCTGCCTGCGAGGTTGGACGTACGTGTCGTGGAGCGATCGGTGAGGCCGCTGATCGCATTACCTATGAACACGTATAGCTTACAGACGCTCAGCAGAAGGGTCCTGTTCCAAACATACGGGAATAAGCATGCTACTCAACATGTGAAGTCGAAGATACAGAAATATTAGAATATATAACATTACAACGATTGTAAAACCTATCACTCTATAAAAGTAGACCGAAAAAACGTCACTTGGCCAGAGGCATGCCCTAGGATAAGTATATGACTATAAATCGCTATATATATTGCCCGATAGTCGGCGGGAAGCTAAAGAACATTCTCCCTATTTCTTGTAACCCAATCGTCGCTAACGAAGAGAAAACCACTAGGGGGGTTCTAGTCTCTAGAGCTACTTGAAACATTGGAGTCTAGAGTTATGCTCAGCAGCCCTCGGTCTGTCTCAAGATATTGACCATTCCTAGAGAACGCTACTACGCTGACCGGGCTGCTATACCCCTCGAACGTCCGCCGGTGCACGCCGGTCGCCGTATCCTAGAGTCGGACGGTCTGATCATCTGAAGCCGACGCGAGCGTCTTGCCGTCCGGCGAGAACGCCACTCCATGACCAAGCCGCTATGCCCCTCGAGCGTCTGCCGGTGCGTCCCAGTTGCCGTATCCCAGAGCTAGACAGTGCTATCAACTGAAGCCGACACAGGCGTCTTGCCGTCTGGCGAGAATACCACTGCCATAACCGCGCCGCTATATCCCTCGAGTGCCTACTGGTACACGCCCCAGTAATCTCTAATACTAGCGGTCATTTCGATAAAAGACAGCCTTTCCTTCCAATACCGCATTCTAATCTCGCTCAAAGTTGGGCTGAATACGAGCGTAGAGCCATATATCTACAAGGGGCCCCGCTCTATAATCGATCTATAACTGAGTACAAACCTCTCTATGTCTTTCAACAGCTCAAGAAGGTAAGGGTTAACATTTAGCTACAGCTATTAGGATTTAGCAACCTGACAATAACTAATAACGTACTTTATCAGCGAGTAGGCCAGATCAGCGAACGGGCATTTCCCACCACTTTGCAACAACGCTCCTCAATGGCAACACGACAATATCAGGAACCAACTATAAATACATAAGAAGCAGCTGGATCAGATGCTTCTCCAGCGTCCTGGCAAGCGCGGAAATTATAGCGAGGCTTGCCGCACGCACCACAACACTGAACCCTCGTACGACCCCCCTCCTTCGCCACTACCCTCCGGCTGTGGTTCTCCCTCTCGCTCCCCACCTACAACCCCCTGACCCAATATATCATGTGAACCTGTATAACAAATGTTCCTCTATCTTGAACGCGTGTTTTTTTGGTTCTCCGGCGTTTGCTTAGTGCCTCGTTGGCCTCGTAGAGCGAAGCGTTCTCTGTTTCAAGGAGGGCCACCTGGTGCATCACAACCATTATACCCTTGGTAAGCTGGCCCACAGCCGCCAACATTAAAGTTTTTAGAGCTACTCTGAGGTCGTAACTACTATTCCTACAAAGATTATGCTCATCATGAACCTAGTCTCATCGAAATTGTGGATATCGTCATCCAACAATGCCGGACTTGGTCTTGACGTTCCGCACAAGCGCAAGCCACTTGCCAATGATCTTTGGATCCTCGCACTTGGCCCTCTAGTAGTTATATCGACGCGAATAACGTTTTCGGAGTTCTGGCTGCCGTTTGACAAATCGATATACCCAGCATAGACCGACACAGGGCGTGTTGTAGGTTACCACACAACGGACACCCGTGACTGCCCCGCAGTCAGGGGTGCCCGCCTAGATAGGAACGTCTGCTAGTGCAGCAGACTTCGACCAGAACAAAAAATCAACAATCTTACTCTCAGAACATCATATCAGTGTCTCAGAGTGCCGCCTCAGAAGACCAAGGTACCAGCGTTACGGTCAACCAGCAACCGGTGACCAACAACCCGTAACACACCGAGATCGCAGAGCTCACACAGGGTATAGGGTCCCACAAAATCACATTGAACTCTGCCCTCCTCCCCTTGGGGATCGTCGGGCCCTCTGCCCTTTTAGCCTTCTCAACCCTGCCTCCGCAAAGCCCCTGCCTCCCCACAGCGTGCTGCTACCGTTAGCGCGGCGCCGGCGCGCTCAACTTCTCCAACGCCGAGCTCCCATTCGGAAGTCGTCCGAGTCCATGCGTGCCATAGCAGCGTCCTCCCAGCTACCGTTACCCAGCGCCGGCTGTTCGCGAGAGGGTCGAGCGGGCGTCGGGCTATTCCCGGGGCTAGGCGGGCAGGGTCATGACACACACCTACAAAGGTACGATGATGCACAGCACCCTATAAAAGGAGGGCCGACTGGTTATTGTAACGGGCTGGCCCGGTAATAGCCTCGGCAACCCTCGGCCGGTCTCCGAGCGCCGGCCCCCCGAGCGCCGTGCTCCGGTCCCCAGACGCCGGGTGCCGAGCGCCGCACGGCCCCTGAGCCTATTGCCCCCGACAACCCTACCACGCCCTCTACCATACTTACCCTCTTTTGGCCCATCATCTCCGTCTAGTCAGACAGAGACTTCACGACTATTTTGATCTTTTCTCTCTCTTTCTGCAAGATTAGTTATACTCGTAGAGTCGTCATCAGATAATTGCAATACATCCCTAAGACCGTTACAGTTATCAACTTGGGTCGGGCAAGGTTCAGTTTCCTTATACAAATAGAGGCTGTCACAACACTCTGCAGGGATATAGAAGACAGAGTAAGATAGGACGGAGGCGATTCGCCACTGCATCATTGTACATTAACGGAGGGAGATCCTCCCTGCCGACGGGGAGACTTTGCTCCCCAAGGATCAGCCTTTGGAATATCAGGGACATCTCTACAGCGATACTTCGTCTATATTTCCCTTAGGTGCCGGCGCATATTCCTTGACAATCTGTTCCGAGAGGTGTTCCTGACAGAGGCATAACCTTCTCTGCTTCCGCCACGAGTACCACCTTGATTGAAGAGACTTGAAGAGTGTGACCTCTGATAGAGAGATAACAAGTTGTTGTGAACCCTTTAGCTTTACCAACTCTATTTGACTAAGTTACCGCACCTTCAGTCCGGCGAACCCTTTCAGAGTTAGGTCTGCGAGAGATTCGTCACAACAACCCCAAGGCGACCCGCGCTCCAAAGGCGACCCGCGCTCCAAAGGGGTAAGTGCCTAAAGCGACCAGCGCTAAGGGGTGAAGAGATCGGGCCGCTATCATATATCGTTCCCTTTCCCGATCCATTTCCAGACCACCAACCATCTCGCTAACAGGAAAGTTTGTCGAGTTTAATAGCAGGGGCACGAAAGCGTGTCGCCACGGGCCCTCCAGCCATGCCTCACGAGTGTTCTCCAGGCTTGCGCAAAAAGGCCGCCAGCGGTTCTCGGGTCCGCATTGATGTTGAAATAATACCAGTTCTTATCATCACCGCCCCTTTTTCTCTGATAGGCCACGTGGGCGATATTGTTAACTTGGTGTTCGCATACGCGGCAGACAGCGATAGTCATCGTCATTTTGGCGGTTTTCGAGTGTGGTTTGGATTGGATTAGATTGGAATAGAATGTAGAAAAAAGAGAAGAATATTTGTTGAGGTTGATATCTGAGCAATTGGAAAGGATACGAGCAATTCGACAAAAGATTCGGATAGAAGAGAATAAGACGATCAAAAGGGTAGTAGGAAGTTGTTTGTAGGACTTGAATTGATTGAGTTGCAGTTTTTTCAAGTTGGATAGGTTAGAGGTAGTCCTCCTTTTTATATCCCTTTCCTCGATATCCCTACGCCCCCTGGAGGGTCCCGATGAGGCTACGGCGCCAATTTCTGTAACATGCGAGGCTGCGGCGCGACTTATACGCTCGATAGCGGCAAGAAACCGCATCAGCTGCGGCGCGACTTATACGCTCGATAGCGGCAAGAAACCGCACCAGCTGCGGGAGCGCCATGTGCTTCATAGTTGCTTGGCATCGTCTGGTCCTTCCTGTTCTCGCCAACTCGTGGGATTGACATGCCAGGCTGCCGGTCCTTCTGGAAACCCTGCCTGTTTCACGCCTTCCATGATGTAGCGGAAGCAGGGCTGAACCAGTGGATAGGAACGAGGTCGAAGGAAGGTACCCCTAAAATTGGAACATCGAGAAGTTTGATGTCAACTTTAGCGATGGCCCTCCGGTTTCACGCCTTGATCCGGCGGAGAACGTACGCCTAAAATTGGAAGATCGACAAGGTTGATGTCAAACCTGGTGAAGGTCTTCTCGTTTCAAGCCTTGATTGATACGGCGGGAGGGCATGGCGGGACAAGTCGAGGGCGAAGGATGGGGTCTCCAGAATGCAAATCTGGACGCGAGGAAAGACTCCCACATGGCAGTTGTTGACGTCCATCCCCGAGCCCTGAAAGGGGTATAAGATCCTCAAGAGTCCGCTCTTGTCAACCTCCCTTCTTCTCTCATCATCACACCAAGCCACTTCATCAGCCCTCAAAGCAGCCAGAATCAGAACCCTCACAACCTCATTCAAGCCCTTCACCACCACCACCACCACCACCACCACAACAACAACAACAACACCAAGTTACCAATCAACCCCACCACACACCACCGCAAAAATGGTCATCAAAGTCGGCGCCTGCAGGAGCTGCGCCGACCACACCGAGGCTTACCTCCAGTCCAAGAGATTGCCGCACTGCGACGTAAAGGTGCGCGCCTCGGGCAGCGTCTCCTTCACCTACAACATCGCGGCCGACCCACGCAGGGCCGACCCGAGATCGCTCTTCATGCAGTGCTGGCGCAAGTGCGGCGAGCTGCAGTTCCCGTACCACCAGACCATGCAGGACGGCTATACCATCTACTGCTCGAACTACCGCTGAGGAGGAGGGCTGGGGGAAACTCGGCCGCCGGTTCGACTTGGGTAGGGGGTTTGAAGTTCCGGCAGGTACCGGACTGAACATGGCTCAGGGGTGATGATGTGGAGGGAGATGACTTGCTGTTAACTACAGTGTGTATGGATGGTGGGCAATAGGCCGGGGCCGGAAACGGACGGAATATAATCATCCAGGCTGGACCCTGGCTGCTGGGATTTGACTCCTCTGTTCCAGTTGCGTTATATCGGTCTTCTGACTTTGTCTTGTTCTCTTTGAAATTCCTGACTGAGCCTAGAAACGGCCGGTCTAGGATCTTCGTTGATAAGTCTCCTTCTAAAATCAATCATATCCTTTGGCTATAGTAGCCCAGGCACCTCTTGACTCGGACTTACTACCATTGAAACCAACAGTTATAGGCAACGGAGGGATCATCCCGTTTGAGCTTCATATCGAGAGGCCTGAATGACTACTGTGTCCTCTAATAATTGGCTTTTACCAATATCTAAGATAGTTCACGTTTTGGAGAGCAAAGCGTATTAATCTAGGTAGGTTGTTGAGCTATCTGCGAGGGTGAGGGATGGTTTCCAGTCCAGCAGAGTTCTTCAAACAAGACTAAAGACCGCCTCGGGCAAGACTTCGTACCATGACCCAAGACGGTAATAATCGTCCAGCTGATAGGTCTCCCTACCTTGTTTCTTCGCAGTGATGAGACAGGAACCCTTCCCATCTCCTCCCTTAGGCCCCTCTGCAACGTCAGGCCCGAGCTCGATCGAACAGTAGGCAATCCGTTCGTAGACGGCGGCAGCCATTTTGGTATCAGTAGTTCGCAGGACGACGACGATGCCCTCGCACATAGAACCCATGCCGACCCCGTAAAGAGAAGAATAACGGTGCGAAGGAAGGATGAGGAGGGCAACGGGATGGCCTGGAGGGACATGGTGCGCCTTATCCATCCAGATATTGTAATCGAGAGCCACTTCCTGCCGGACAAGGAGCGTATTGATAACAGCGTGGTCAAACCTCAGCGTACTTGGACATTCATTCTCCCCCATGCTGTCCGGTTCGTATACAAGCCGGGCGTTGACGAACTTGGAAGAAAGGACAAGAGACGCGGCGGCAATCTGACCAAAAGGGTTGCCCGCCGCCACGGGGTTACACTCGGCCGTGAGAATCCGGCCATGTGTTCGCTTGTGCGCGCTCTCCGTGTAGGCGTACCCCGGGCCAGACGTTGAAGCCCACGACCACGTCGGCGCTATCCACTCGGTCGGCCGCAGCCCGAGACCACGGCCATCGTCGGGACATGTGCGCCACATGAGATCCGACAGGAGCGAGTCCCTCCACAGCCCGGCCAGGTAATCGGTCTTTCTGGTTTTCGACAGAGAGCTTACGATCCCAGAGATGGCAGGGAAGCGGTCGCTGGGGTACGTGAGCTGCATGGGGCTGTAAGTGGCGACGATCTCGCGCCAGAACTCTGCCCCCTTGCCGGGGAAATGTATCGCCCTGGGCGTCGGGAGCGTGGCTCCCCCCCAAACCCAGTTGACACTGGCACTGCCACAGAGGCAGGATGAGTCCTCGCAGCACTCGAAGATGAGGTCGTTGTTGCAGCACCACAGACAGCGAGGCGACAGCCATCTCTCCTGCATGATCCAGCCCCTGGTGCCGAGCGGTCCGGGGAGGTGGTGGAGCGTCTTCCGGACGCTGACCGAGTATGTAGTATCGTGAGGAGACGCGGGATGCGGCAGCTCTAGCACGCAGCCCACGTGTGCTGGCGCCACCGCGCTGAAGCACCCGTCAGTCGGCTTGGTGTCGCCGCTCGTGGTCGTGGAATAGAGGTCCGCACCGATGGTCAGATAGGCGTTTGCGTAGACGTCTGCCATGGTCGCAGACTCGCGCTGCCAATCCTCCTTGTCGTCCTGTACGATGCAGAGCGAGTCGATCCAGATGTAACGGATGCCCAGCCGGCGAGTCAGCGTGATGGCTTCCTGGTACGTAGCCGGGAGCACGTCCCAGTTGATATCAACGGCCAGGTCGGCTCCATTGGACGTGGTCAGATCGAACTTGGCGTGGCCCGCCCAGCAGTGACTCAGGCAGGTGTATCGTGCTGCCTTCTCATCCCCCGCCCCCGGGGTATGGACCCGAACGGCGCCGCCGGCAACATCGAGAACCCGGGTTGGCAGGACGCTGACGCCCTGGTAGCAGGTATGAGATTGTTCGCAGGCTGATATCCATTGCAGGATCTTGGACCAGGCTGTATCGTCTGATGTGTGGCGTGGAAGCACGTCGGCGTGTGGGAGCGTGCCTTGCCACGGCCAAGTCGACTCTGGTGACAACGTCAGCACATACATGTCTATATATCAGCAATTAAATGCATATGTAGGTATATATTTCTGGTTTTACTTGCCTCGAGTTCCACCATGATATATCTCAATATCATATTGCCCACCATCGTGACCAATGACTGTTATTTTGGGGCTCCTGTCCTCAAACACCGTCATTCCCATAATTCATCCTCCAAGGCATCTTCCGAGGCATCCTCCAAGGCGCCGGCAGCATTGTCAAGAGTCTTAACACTGTCAACAACCCGGGTAACAAAAAGACAGCCCATGCAGCCGTCCAGAGCGGAAGCCCTGAATTCTCGCGGTGTAGCAGAGTAGTATTCCTCATCTTCAGCAGAGTGGTATTCCCCATCCTTGAAACCGTCTTCACCTCTCAGCTTCAGATGGCCGCAAATCCGGCAGGGGGCCGTGGGGGAGTCGTATGCCGTCTGCTGCTCGCCCTCGCCGTTTTCTGGCCGTTTGCGGATTCCAGCAGACATTCTGCTCTGCTTAGGACAACCCACCAGGTGAGGGGGGTGCAGGACGTTGACCGCGTCGATGTGTGGACGGTGGTTCTGAGAACAACACGGCCTTGGGGGAATAGAGTCGTAGAGTCTAGGATGGATGGGAAAGATGATAGGTAGTAATGAGCTGCTCGGCCCCGCCTTTTAATTAAAGTGCAAACTATTGGCAGCTGTGCCGCTGTGCGTCTGAACTTGGAGAACAGCTGAAAGAAACCAACTAACCAAGTGCCTTTTCAAGTGTGCTGCGCCCCCTGTAGCGCCCGTCCGCCCCAAGAAGACGGCATGGCATCATGCTGCGACCTCAGCAAGACTCCTAAACATGCTTCCTTCACCACTCGCATAATAGTCCACCAGCTCTCTATCCTCTTCAGGACTATCCGCACCATCTTCGCCGCCATGAAGCAACCGGCACTCCCTCCTTACAACCTCCTCAATCCCCCACGCGATCCTCTCCGCCGCCAGCCTCGCACCCCCGAGGTTGGGCGCCGACGGGCCCAGTTTCAGCGCCGCCAGCCTTCCAGCCATAAACAACGGGACCCCGTCTTTCCACATAAGATCGTCGTTCAGGCACGGAAAGCCCCCATACCCCTCGATCGGATGACTCGCCAGCATAGTCTGCAGCCACGGCAGCGCCGCAAAGTCCGTCTCAACCCCCGTAGCAAAGTAGATGTAATCCATCGGCGGCAACCCCCCCTCCCCCTGGCACACCTCGGGGCAAGTCTCAACCCTCCAAACCCCCTCTGCCTCCTCAAACCTCGCCCCCGTCATCCTAGTCCTCTCAAAAACCCTCAACATCCCCCCCTCCACATGCCCCTTCAAAACCCTATAATACCCGGGCGTCACACTCCCGCCCCCCCTCGCCTCCTTCAGCAACGACAAACGCTCCGCGTCCGACTCCGCCTGCCAGAAACGCGCCTGCTCGACGTTGCGGAACTTGCCCATCCACGCCAGGTCGACGTCGAACTGTTTTACGCGGAGCGGCCCGCGCATCAGCTGCCAGACCGTGCCCACCCCTTTGCGCAGGGCGAGGTCGGCGAGCTGGGCGGAGGTCAGGCCGCCGCCGATGATGAGGATGTTGGTGTCGCGTCCGCGGCCGGAGGCGAGTTTTTCGGTGAGGGTTGGGTCGGGGAAGGTGTGGATTTGCATGGCGTGGCTGGTTTGAGGTGGGGGAGGCTGGGTCGGGGGTTGGGAACTGGGTGTGGTACATGTAGTAGATGGTGTGCCAATTGGAACCATGCCTGGGATTTGGGGGATGCGAGGCTGGTTGCCCGGGCCGACGGCCACGACCACGATGGGCGCGTAGCGGATGCCCTTGTTGGTGCGGACGGTGAAGAGCCTTTCGTCTGTGACGGATATACCGGAGACGGGGGCGTACGAGATGTCGAGGACGCGCTCCTTGTGGATGAGGTTCCCTGCTTGGAGACCGTAGCGGCCGACCACGTCGCTGCAGTGGTCGTAGAATAGCGCCTGGGTCGGGTTGAAGTAGTCGTTGCGGTCGCGCTCGTTGATATCGACTCGGGACTCGCCTCTATTGTGGGACGATGAGCATTCTCTCTGTGCATGTGATAGACCCGAATCGGGTTACGACTGGGCAGATTGATAGGACTACTCACTTGCCACCGACGTATTTCCTCCGCTTCTTCTTCATATGCTTGCTGACCTCCTTGCCCACGCAGTTCTTGATCTCCATCAGCTCCTTCTCCCGCCCTTGCACATAGGCCTTGGACAGGAGGCTGTCGCGGTCGTTAGGGTCGACGTGCCAGAACATAGGGCTGCGCAGGTGTTTGATGTCGAACGTCTTGAAGAGGTGGTTCCATCGGCCCATCCAGTCGTCGTGGTCGGCGTCGAGCACCACCATGTTGTAATCGGAGCGAGCAGGGGCGTCTGCCGCGCCGGACACGCGCCCCCTTCTGTCGTGCCTGAGCGCCATCTTTTTTCCGTGACGCTTGATCCAGTCTGTCCAACAATGTCAGTTATTTCTTTCCTAATCGGGGCATCGGGAGCAGCGTGGAACAAAGCCTCTGGAGGTCTCGGGAGCCACAAGGAGCCACGGGGCCCCGTAAAGGGGAAAAATAAACACGGATTTGACATACGGAAGCGCCGGTGCTCCTCGTCGGTGAAGATGGCGGCTGGGTTCTGTTCGCGCAGCCGCGCTGCGACGGCGAGGCCGCAGGGGCCGGCGCCAACGATGATGATGTCGTGAAGAACCCCGTTGGGACACGGGACGCCGCCATCGTGTGCGGAAGGCTCCTTGCTGGTTGTTGTCATTTTGCTGTGTCTGGAAAGGAAATGCTACTTGAACAGGTTCGTAAGTTCCCGGGTTGTTACGATGAGGCAACACTCCGTGAGCAGTCAGTCAGGGCTAAGCTGACAGTATTAATATGGCACATCATGAGAACCTCTACGGGCAAGGATAACTGAGAACCTTGATTACTGCCCTATCCCACAGCATTGGTCTTCTCGATTCCCATATCCCCGAGCAGGATCTCGTCTTGTGATGCCATCTTCACACGATGCAGGTAGTACATTGTCCTTCCATTCATCGTGTTTCTGCTTCTGATGGACTGCTCTACTGGAATATTGGGGGTCTAACCAAAAGGATGGACTCTTCTGGCAATCGAGATGCAGTCCCGAGGTCTACGAGTGAGTACTGACAGGAGTTGAGGACCGTGATGGCCAACCCACTCCCTCCCTGCAACGGCAACCCCTGACGGGCTATCAAGGTTCTCAACCACATTCCACCCGAGTGGTCCACAGCAGTTTAGAGGACAGAGGAGCTGCAGAAAATCTCGCTGGACAATCAACATCCGCCGTGCCTGTTCGGCCAGATGCCAGCGAACCAGCCGTCAAGGAGCCGAAACCAGATCAAGCCCACTTCCCCAACACGCTCATGACCATGCCCGCCACCAGCCCCCCCAGCCCCAGGCATGTAGCCACGGCGCTCGCGTCGGCCAGCCCGCCGCCGTACACCCAGCCGGCCGCCCACAGCAGGATGCCCGCCGAGAAGGCGTCCAGCACGCCAACCGCCACAATCGTCTGCGGGTCGTTGCCGTGTAACACGTCCAGCACGCCGATGCCGATCGCCATGCTCACGGGCGTGACGAGGGCAAACGCGCCGGCGAGGCACATCTTTTTGGCCATGGGCACGTGGAATAGCACCTTGCCCTCGGCAGGGGCGTCTTCTGGCCTTGTGCCCGGCATATTGTCTTCGTCTCCGGTGGTTTTGCCGCTGCTTGAGATGTCAATAGAAGGAGAGGCGTGACTGTGGCCGAGTACGCTGAAGCTGGAGTTGGAGCCGGTCCCCAGCGCGGCGATACGGCTGCCGAGCACGAGGCCCTCGAACATTTGGTGGAAGATGATTGATTACGATGAAGAGCGTCAGCAGGAAGCTATCGCTAGCCACGACAAGGGTGAGGCCGATGACTTACAGGTTTCTAGCGTACGGTCGTTACTTATGATAGATAGGCTGTTAAAGGGTGGGAGGGGGCTTACTAAGGGAGTAGAAGATGACGCCGGCTTCCATGACATACACGCTGACCATTTCAAGCGACTTCAGGTTCTGCACTGGCACCATCCCCCCTTGCATGCCCTGGGCCGCCGCCGCCTTCCTCGCCTGCCGCTCGACGAAGCGGTAGCCGAGGTATTCGATGAGAAAGGACAGGAACAGCCCCGCCATCAGGATCGCGGCCGTGGTGGCCTCGTACTGCAGCTCGCCGAGGCACTCACTACCAAACATGAGTTCTGCGTGGGTGAAGAGCTGTTGGGAAGTATGGCGTCAGCACCCTCCGGCACACAGTTTGGCGTTGTTCAGAGAGAAGACGGGTCACCCACGTGCACGAGACTAGTCGACATGAGCACGCCAGGGCCGAACTGCTTGATAATCAACAGCGCCGTGTTTGCTCTGGAGGACAGGAACTTTGCAAGGACGATGGGCGCGAACACGCCTGTCCCGAGTGAGCCACCGGGATCTGAACAGACGACAAAAGGGGGGGCATACCGATGTAACCAAAATGGTAAACAGAAGGCCAATTCTCAGGGGAACATTGTACTCTCGGTCTGTTCGCTCGCAGCTGCAAGTGCCCGATTCTCCACTGCCGCCGACGCAATGCCTGGCCCCCGACGTTAGCTAATGGTCGTCATTAAGGAGGAATTGGTAGGACTGTACTCAACATTGGCATGGAAGTGGCAATTCTCTTCCACCGGCTCGCTGGCATCCCCCTCATCTTCTTCGGACGCGAGTTGGATTTGGACGTCGTTCCCCGACGGCGACAGGCAGTATCTGCAGTACGGTTGGTTAGATACGGATATTTGTGAGGAGCGGCAACTCGGGGTGGCCTACGTGTCCGAGTCGTGGGAGTGGCAGCCTGCGTACATCAGCGGCAGATCCGCGGTAGCGGTTGCGGTTGTCGAGACTTTGTACTCGGTTGCGTCGGCCAAGCATTACCCGCGAGGACGCAGTGTTAGCTCAGGGTCCAGGGAAGGAAGCTAGGCATTACTTACACTTGAGTGTCGTGAAGGTGGCAGTCGGTGACGGCCGTCACGCTGGTGCTCGCTGCGTCCGATGGCGCCGTCGTTGTTGCGGGCGTGACGGCAGCGTCGGCCAAGACATACTCGGTAGCGCCCACCATGCAGTACCTTTATTCTGCGTTAATATGAGGCTCGGGATGTTGTGTGTTCTCTGATGTACGCTTACTGGACAGTCTCGTGCAGTGCATATGACATGTGCTGACGACCGTGATGGCAGCCTGCCTCTTCTCAGGTGGGCTTGGAGCAGCCGCCCTAGCCGTGGCCATCGCGGCTGTGAGCGCCAAAGCATGCCGATTCAACACCATTCTCTATTCAGCTTCGAAACCTTCGATGCTTGGGCACAAGTGACAAATTCAGACGAGACCCAGTCATCGGGGAAACAGGAAGTCTCGTCCAAGAAGTTTCAGCGAGGCCGCTCCCGGGGCAGCTATTATATCACGAGAATCAGGCTGCTCCCTTCTCCTGCCCCGGGTCTCAGATTGAGGCGTAGGATAGTGAACCTTGGTGAGCATACGTCCTGATCCATATCCACACCGTTCGGTGTAGGTTTGCCCATGCCTTCCAAGCTTGCCCCACGGGCCCTCCCCCACGCCCCTTCTTGCTATTTTGTCGCCATCCCATCTTCTTATTGGTGTCAGTTGGTTAACGTTGGGCTTCTCGGCAGCCCAACGAGGACTCGTCAGCCGGGGATTGCTCCACTAGCCCCATCTCGCAGTGGGAATATCAGCTGCGGAAGGAGGGTGCCAATATACCAACAAGGCGGGTTGGAAGAACCATGATGGCCTCCGCTAGGTGAACCGTGAACGAAACTTGTAGCATAACGTCGGGCGGTCAGTGTTCGCTGACGGCTGTTGCTTGCTGTCTCGACGACGGCCCAGGGAGTCTTCCAAAGTCCAAACGGCTGAACAAGCGATCCAGGGCTTCACGGAATCCAATACGGACGGGAAACAAGTGGAAGGGCAACGCCAGATATCATAGATGTAGACGCGCGCCATCTTCAAGTTTACGATGACCCGCTCAGCCAGCCATGGACGGTGCTTCATAATACGGTACTCGGCAACGTGGCCGTCCTCCACGAATGAGGGTCGATGGGTTGATCGGAGACGCTGTATGAAAGGATTCTTGTCTTGTCTAAGTTGTCTTGCGGTGGCCATCAAGGTTCTCTTCCTCACCCCAAGCCCCGGGGGGAAGGCAGTTTGCATCTAGGCAGAGGGCGTATAAGCGTATCTCGGGCGGCTAACCTACCTTAGGAATTACTCAAGGACAGGCAAAAATAATGAGCATATACCTTTGTCCACCTAAGGTCGATATTAGGGGGGGGGGGGAAGAGAGAAAAAGGAAAAAGGAAAGGAAGAAAAAGGAAAGGAAGAAAAAAGAAAAAAAGGAAAAGAAAAAGAAAGACAAAACAAAAGGAGAAAGAAATATATATAACTAGTATGTCTCTCGCCGGGAAGTTAGGCTTGTTCGCTAGCTCCAAGCCGAAGCAGGCAGAGGGCAAACCCGATCCCACCTACGGCCAGCGAG